>CM046866.1:23258776-23333776 GCA_025617745.1 Heliocidaris erythrogramma
TATTATATAATTATTAACAATATCAGACAACTAAGCAATGCAATTTTTGCATTTTATTGCCCGGCTTTGTCAAGCCAACAAAACTGCGGGCCGATAAACTGTTTATTGCCCGGTTTCGAAAGTCAATGGGATTTTGCGTGTAAATAGCGAACAGTAAGCTGTATTTTTTACAATATTTTCGAGTTCGCTCTAGATGTCTGATTCTGTTAATAATGATATGGACTTTCGGGGGATACAACATTAACTGCCCTCACTAGAATCGTATTGCCCTCGTCTTCGACTCGGGGCAATATGATTCTGTTGCGGGCAATATATTCTATTATTACCTAAATGGGGCATTTTTACGGAGGGTCACGGAGGGTCACGGAGGCTGCCATTAGCTTTTCTGCCAATAGCGATTCTAGTTCAGGCAATAAGTGTTGTATCCCCCTTAAGCCCCAGTCCATATAATATTTATATCCCCCTCAAGGCCAGTTATTTAGAATGCGATTTCAACCTCCTATATACATTTATCAGTCTTTTACTAGCTGTTTGTCATAAAGGAGAGAAATATGTTTTATATACAACTCCGCCAATAAAAACACAATATATTGTGCCTTATATTTGATATTAAGCAATAAAAATTATTCGAATATTTTAAAAGGAACGTGGTATTTCCGTTTTATGAAGGGCACACATGTCCGTTTTACATTCCGTTCTGTCTCTGTACCTGAGACATCAATTTGGTTACATCATGACTATATAGATGAAATTACAGAAATTAATTTTTAAACGTATAGTTTAATCAAATGGCAAGGATCTAATTAGGATCTAATTAATATAACATGACACCTAATTAGATCCTTGCCATTTGATCGGTTGTTTGACGTTGATCATTTGTCCCATTGAACAATGACGTCATCAATCGTGCAAATTTGATCCATTCACCGTGCAATTTTGGATCCATACGAAATTGTCCATTGCACTCGCGACCACCAACACGTCTACATACGCGCAAAACGACTTGCCTTTGCAGCGCGCATGCGACTATCAAGTACATTGAAGGACCGCCCGCGGCCGCGCGCTCAGATCAGCATATATCATCTAACCTCGATGGTTGGCCGGTAAACAAAAAACAAAATGGCCATGCCGCAGTTTGTTGTCATGACAGACGAGGATTTGAAAGGATTTATGAACAATTTTGGATTGTATTGTGTTTGAAACAATTCACTGTTTTTGCAAGTTAACTGACAAGCTTGGATTGCATTGGATTTCTATTTGAATTTCTTGTTTGACTGTTATGAACATCTTGACCTGAAAAGGACCAGTGTTGCACAACAAACTGTACGGTAAGTCCCTTCACTCTTGTTTCTTAATTCATAAAATGTCAAATGAGAAGGATAGCTATTTTTAGGTGTCATATAAAACAAATAATGAATGTTTTTTCATTCGTGCAATGGACAGAATATTTCATTCGGTGAAAGATGAAATGATCCATTTAACTCGGCTCCGCCTCGTTGAATAGATCATTTCAGCTTTCACCTCATTACATATTCTGCCATTGCACTACTATATAATGGCGGGCGCGGATAATTATGTCTGACCTTGGTTGTTTACAAGATCTATAATATTTTAACGTTATAACTAATTTTACAAATGAAACTGAACGAAAATTTGTTAATTATCACAATGATATAACGATTTATTGAATTGTATCATATTGTGACCACATGTATTTTTTCATGGCTGCTTTACGAAAAGAGTGAAAAACATTGTTTAATGTGGTCTGGAAGTTCATTCCAGATGTTGGGCCCGTGATGTCTAATTGGCCGATGGACTACAAGGAGTTTAGGGTTGTTCAAATGGAAGTCTTTACAATGACGTGTTGGATAAGAATTAATACGCGTATTAAGAAAAAGAACGTCCTGAAAGAGGACGTGAATGGCATATTCATTTTGAAAATTCAGTTTTTCATTAGTATTGCATTTGCATAAATCGTATTATATTTTGTGATTGCGAGCCTCTATAAAATTTGAATTCAAACCCTTGGAATTAATGTATGATGGGGGTGACCATATTTCGCGCACATTTGATTTTTATTTACGAATGTGATATTCAGTCCTTGATTTCTCATATTCTATACAATGATTTATTTAGATAGGTTTATACCAAACGGAAAGCAAAATTCTGGACTAAAATTGGTGTAACAAGAAAATTAATCGACAACGAATTTCGCAGATAACGCGATTTAAAAATGGGATGTCGGATCGCAACGTGCTGGAACTGGAAAAAGGGGCATAAAAACCACGAGACCTATATACGTTCGCGCACGTGAGTTTACATCGAAGTAATCCAACGTAGCAATCTATCAAAAGTAAGATAATTGCATCATTTTCAAGACCAAATATCATACAATCATTTGGTATCACGTTTTGCTTCCAAAATTTGATGACATCTTCTCTCAAGGATTTGTATAGACCCTTGTCGGTAACTTCATATTTTTCTGACGCAAAAAGTAGCAATATCTTGATAATTTCTCTCCCATTTCAAAAGAAAATTGGTAATTTTAGCTTCCAATGGTGCTATCAGACTTTCGAAATCTTTTCTAGTTTTTGAGAAATTGCCCTGTGCGTGAACTTAAAAATACGCGCGAATTATATGGTCACACCCACACCACCATACGCTGAATAAAAACAAATACATGTACCTTAGCCCCCACCCCACCCCCTCTCTCTTTCCCTCTATATCTAGGCCTATTAATCACTTCGTTTTATTTCTGTTGAATTTGTGATTATTTCTCATGCAGGGTTGCCATGATAACAGATGCAAACTTTGTTCTCCTTGATCTGTCTTTTACATTTACATGATGGCTGAAGGTCATTCAAAAATTAACTGCTTCACTTAAATAGAGTGCATTTATAGTCTATAATACTCAACATCCAAGATATAAAATAATCTCGTCGATCTGCATGTCAATAGACATTTCACTTCTTTGTATTAGAAAAATGACCTTTGTCACACGTCAGGAATAAAAATTGATCTAATATTTATTTTACAGTTTACATTTTTTAAAGCTTTATTCGGCATTGACTACAATATTGAATAAACACAACTTGACATAGAACTCAAGTCTTCAAACCGGGGTCCGCTCGCTATTCATAAGGACCACTATTCATTTAACACGCATTATGAATATCGGTCCTTATGAATAGTGGTCCTTATGAATGGAGGTCCTTATGAATAGCGAGGTATATGGCTTGCTCACCATTTAGAAGGACTGCTATTCATACAAAACCGCTATTCATTTAGTCACGCGTAATGGTAGCGGTCCTTATGAATAAGTGGTCCTTTATGACTATAGCGAAGTTACCCCTTCAAACCGACCATGATACATACTAAAATAGAATAAGGGATTAATCAGTTTGAAACACGTTTGTGTTTTTGACAAGGTTACCACTTGCAATTCTTGATGCAAGATAGTATCACCATGATCACCAACAATCGACAGTAATTGATATACGTTTCAGTAACGAAAATCATATCCTATCACTTTTGAATAATCTTTGTAAGATAATCCGAGATTACTTTAAATTTGTGGAGGCTTGATTTAATAAATATAGTTGAAGTTTGATATCAGTCTTGTATAATAATGTTCAGAAGGATAAATAAATAGCCAGGCATATAAAGGTTTTCAAATATATAATGATATTATTAAGATATCTGTGACTGAATACTCCCATTTACGAAAGCGCATATGGCCATACGTTACTTGCATTATGTTTACTTTTGTGAAGCACATGATGAATTTGAAGTGCATTTTCTTCCACCATATTACATACACTGATAGCATGTAAGGCCAGGCAGCTCAGATTTTATCAAGCCTCGATCTACAAAGTTACCAAATCACTTTCTTTTGACCATGTTTTCATGATGAGCAATATATTTCACGTGATCAAAAAGCTACACCTTGACAACCATCACCGGACAACTTCATCCAGATAACTACCCCCGAGTAACACAATGTGATCAGCACCAGAAATTTATTTATGCTAAAAACCATCAAAAAAATATGATAAATCATGCTTTAAAATCGTCAGGTCACCATGCAGCGTTTTGGAATGTCTTTAGTATTCTATGACAATCAATCGACCCCCGCCCCCCCCCCCAAAAAAAAAAAGGTCCTCAGCGCCTTCGCGTGTCTTTTTACTCCAAAATTCTCTGACAAGCGCCCCCCCCCCCCAAAAAAAAAAATAATAATAATAATAAAAAAATAAAAAAATAATAATAATAATAAAAAAAAAATAAATAAATAAATATTTTAAATAAAGGTCCATGTTTTTTACTCCAAAATTCTATGAAAAGCAAAGAAAAAAATGGTAATCAGCGTTTTCGGCTGTGTCTCCAAATTTATGCCAAAAAGCATAATTATGCCAACCCTGGCAAATATGAGGTAACATCGGATAATTACCCCTATTGGAAAATTACCCCTCCCTCCTCCAGAAGAGGGTAAAATTAATAGGTAATCGCCTTGGGGTATAATAGTATTGCGGAGTGGGTGTTATTGGAGCGCCTTGAGCATCATTCATGGTGAATATGAGCGCTATATAAATATTAAATTATTATATGTAAAATTGGGGTATAGTTGCCCTATTGTATTGTTGTGCGAGTCCGAAAACAATTCACGACAATGTTATGAAAATTATTTTAAAGGGGAATGAAAGGCAACAAATAACAATAATAATAATGATAATGGCCACTTAAAATAGCGCTCATATCCATCACGATCATGGCCGAGCCGCCAAAGTAACTAGCGCTCAAGAATATCAGGTACCCATTTACACCTGGGTGGAGAGTGGCAAATGTAGATTAGAGTCTTGCCAAAGGACGTTAGTGCCATGGTGGGATTTGAACCCCGTACATTGTGATTTACAGTCCGGTGACTTATCCACTAGACCACAACACCTCTACAAAAACATTAGCCGATAATCATGTAGATTGTCAGCTTGTTAAAAATATCTTGAAATTACTCCTATTTGATTATTTAAGAAGGAGAACAAAAGGTGCAGTTTCCTTGCTATACATTATCCCATGGGGGCTCCCATTTTCTTTAATACAAAGTAATGTTAGAGCAGTGCTATTTGTGAGACACCCACTGACCTGTATAGCTACGATGACACTCAAGATCACCTGTGGAATGCATGCTGGATTTCATCATAATAGACCATTTTGTATATAGTCATGTACATTCAATTGAAGGGATTTTTATCCTGTTATATAACCTAATTGTGTCAAAATATTTGGTTTCAAATGTTTTTATGAAGCAGGATTTGGCATACACACGTTGTTGCTTGGTCAGACAAAAGGCAGAGGCGGCGCTCCCGGGGGGCGGGGAGCACAGTGCCCCTCCACTTTTTCAAGTACCCCAAAAGTGCCCCTTTTCATAACCGATAAGTGCACCCTTTTCTTCATATAGTGCCCTTTTATTTCTAATAAGTGCCCTTTTACCTTCTGATAAGTGCCCCCTTTAACCTCAGACATTACTGCCCCTTATGAAATCTAATAATTGCCATATTTTCGTCTAACTAGCATGGGCGCCAATCCTCACAGGAATTCTATTCAAGTGGGGGGACACCCCATTGTTGCATCCAGGTGTGCCCCTCCCCCCCCCCCCCCCACTTGAATAGAATTCCTGTGAGGATTGGCGCCCATGCTAACTAGTGCCCATTTCCCGTTCTAATAGTGCAAATTTTCCTTCTGATAAGTGCCCTTTTTCACTTCTGATAAGTGTCCATTTTCCTTCGTATGCATGCGCCCCTTCTTTCTGATAAATGCCCTTTTCACCTTCTGATAAGTGCCCCCTTTAACTTCAAACATTACTCCCCCTTTTGAAATCTGAGCCTTTGTTTTCGTCTGATTAGAGCCCATTTTCTGTTCCAATAGAACAATATCCTTTCTTATGATTGCCCTTTTTCACCTCTGATAAGTGACCCTTTTTCTTTGTATGACTGCCCCTTCTTCTTTCTATATAATAAGTGCCCTTTTAACCTTCTGATAAGTGCCCCTTTTCAGCTCAGATAAGTGTCCCCTTTGAAATCCGACAAGTGTCCCTGTTTTCGTCTGATTGGTGCCCATTTTCCGTTCTAATAGTGCAATTTTTCCTTATGAAAGTGCCCTTTTCACCTCTGATAAAATGCCTCTTTTTAAGTGCCCCTTTTACTTCTGATCAGTGCCACATTTTTCTTTCTAATAGTATTATTTTCCCTTTTGATAAGTGCCCCTTTTGTCTTCTGATAAGTGCCCTACCTATATACCTATATATATTTAATATAATGTACCTATATACTCCGATGTCGCTTACAGACTGTGCCCTGAAATCCACAATAGAGCCGCATAGGCCTACCTAGTTCCAAGTAATCAGAGAGATTTCATAATAATAGATTCCGCTACTGATATCAGCACAATGAGAGGCAGTGGAGCAGGGGGGAGAGGGGCACAATTCCCTAAGTTACACAAGAATGAGCAGTGCCCTTAAATCATAACAGGAAGGAGGACAATTATTTCTAAAAGTTTCCAAAGCTCGTTCGCTACACTCGCTCGCATTTACCATTGTCTCCTTATCAGCTAATTTTGTATTGAGTTTCATTCTTCTTTAAAGTACCTTTTTATGTTATTGTTCTCTTTCGGTCCTTACAGTTCACATACCTTGCTCCGTGATCAGAATCACTGTAAATATTGAATATTGTATCGATCTGAAGAGTACACTTTAGCTACGTTCACACGGCACTTGTGGTTTCGAAACTTTAAGTTAGCGAATCTTTAGTTACGTTCACACGATGGGAGCTAAACTTTAAATTTCGCTTTTAGTTTCAAAATTTTAAGTTAACTTGAAGTTACCTTGTAGTTAAAGACCGTATGAACGGACTCGTGGTTTCGAAACTTTAAGTGGACTCGTGGTTCTAGAACCACGAGCCCTTAACCACGAGCAGCGGGTGTCCTCCGTCGAAGTCTCGGCCCATGTGAACGTAATAAACACTAAGTTTCACAAGCTCGTAGTTAGCATTGACTGCGCTGTTCATGATAAACGTCATACAGTTCGAGCGAATAATGAACACAGGATATGTATGTGTACTGCACACACAATCGGTAGTATCTACTTCCGAGGTTAACCACGACGATCGCTCTGCTTGTAGTCTCAGCTCGTTGTTTAGGGTTCGTGTGAACCCTCATTGCGGTTAGGGAGTCATGGTTTCGTTATTAAACTTAAAGTTTCGAAACCACAATTCCCGTATGAACGTAACTTTTAAGTTAACGAAACCACGACTCCCTAACCGCAACGAGGGTTCACACGAGTCCTATAAAACAACAAGCTGAAACTACAAGCCGAGCGATCGTCGTGGTTAACCCCGGAAGTAGATACTACCGACTGTGTGTACAGTACATATCCTGTGTTAATAATTCGCGCGACGGAGACGGCGACGGAGGACGACCCACTGTTCGTGGTTTCGGACTTAATCACAAGCTCGCTTGTGGTTCTAGAACTACAAGTAAACTTAGTTTCGAAACTACGAGTCCGTTCATACGGTCTGAAACTACAAGATAACTACAACTGAACTTAAAGTTTTGAAACTACAAGCGAAACTTAAAGTTTAGCTCCCATTGTGTGAACGTAACTAATATTGCATAAATACGATATGTGTGCACAAGATCAATAGGCTGATAAAATAAATGATTCGGTTGCTTGTTTTCTGCACTACGTCTATATACGTTAGATCAAAGTCCGTGGACAAGTGAATGACTTATCTGAGTTTTACGTCAATGAATGTTTTACAATACCATTGAAAGACGGCATTACGTTTTTGCTAAGAATAGTGTATTTCATTGGGTTTACATAAAGGTGACGAGTTGGAAGTATAATTAAAATCAAATTTGTTCTAGAAGACTGATTGGCTGCAAAGAAAACAAGTACTTTTTTTCTACAAAATAATCGACATTTGGCAGCAGCTATGACAACTTTTCTTCAGTGAATATCCAAGATAGAGTTCGGTATTTAGGTACCGTAAACATACACCAATATACATTGTACCTTTTGAGTGTAGGTGCAGAGTGGGGGCCTGCTCGCTATTTATAAGGACCGCTATTTATATATAGGACAGCAGTTTACTCAAGCGTTATGGATAGCGATCCTTATGACTAGCGGTCCTTATTACTAACGAGGTTACCCATGCAGGGAGAGGGATTCTAGCAACAAATCTGTTCACGTATTGATTTTGGTCAAAGTATCTTGTCAAGAGATCAGTTTTTAAGTTCCATTGTTACAATGGGTATTGGCGCAACAGCTTTACCCAAAAAGCGAAATATAACATGCAGGCAAGCTAGGTCAAAGATTGCCACGCCGCGACGCGCCGGTGCAAAGTGTTCATACGTGTCGGCTTATCAATCATGATCAGGAGGGATGGATTGCAAATTATGTTTATTAAGGTTTCATTTGACCAAATCAATCATCATCTCGTTATAATTACACCACCTGGTTTGGATATACCATACATTTCATGTCACTGAATACTCATTTTACCGCTGTCATAGCTCCTATCAGCATACCCGATAATGAGCTACACAGAAAGGTATCCAGTATCCCTGCCCTCAGGGCCCCACCTCCGAATCCACCGTCATCCTTTATCCCATTATCACGGTTATAGTGGAAAGAATTAATGAACAGGGTACATTTTGAACTAATCATCCAATTCTGCTGAATCATCCAGATTGTTCACGTATAGTGTTAATACACTGATTTTCACCCCAACATAGCCGTTATGTTGTCCATGATTACCAATGGTGTAGTGGGCCTCTCAGTCATAGAACTGGGGGCGGCCACTGGTCTTACTTGGTTTTTGTATTTCTTTGTGAACAGCACTGAACATTGAATGTGTGCACTTTGCCTATTATTTATAATTTATTTATAGTGTAATCTCATTTTTCCCCCTCCTCTTTATTTATGTTCTCTCTCCCATTCGATTAGAACCACGCACATGCCCTCCCACCCCACCCCGCCGGTAGCTACGCCCCTGCTTGGCAGCATGACAATAATGATTATTATTATTAAGTATTTGGCGTCACCTGTGCCTGGGAGGGGGAAAGCGAACTGAATCACTGTAAACCTTAGGTCTCTCCTCCCGATAAAACTGATTGGGATGTGCAGGTGTCCCACTACACCGTGGTTTAATCCCCCTACTATTATCCGAATAGTGCAGTGGGTTCTTAACGTGCAAACAGGGGTGTCAATCCGTGTTCACGATTGGGGGATGACCGTCGAGGGTCAGTGGCGTATCTAGGGATTATGGCACCCAGGGCAAAAATCTACGTATTGTACAAGCGAGGGATCGGAGCAAAGCGACCGAGCGGCAAATTTTTCAATTTTTAACACTAAAACCCCCCCCCCCCCCATTTTCTTGTGCATTTTACCCAGGAAATTTTGCAATTGACCACTGCAGTTGAGTGGTAGAGAAGCTCCAATTGTATGCATTGATAAACGGTTTTTCTATTCACCCACTTCTACAATCGGGAGCAGAACTAATGAAAACCCTATAAGCTTGAGAAAGGGTCGAGAAATTCAGCAAGGCGACCTGAAGTTAAGATTTCTTTCAAAAGTTGAACCTTTGCAAATGCTGTTTTATACACTTTATCCTATATTGGGAGCGCAATATATAGCAGGAGTCATATGAAAATTACATGATATAGCGAGCAAAGCAATTACATCTATAGTTTTTCAAACATTTTGAACCCTTTAAGCTATTTAAGAACAATATACTGGGGGAGCGAAATTACGAGATCCTGTAAAGAAAGAGCAAAACGACCGAGCTTTGGAAAATTTTTCGCATTTCAAACCTTCAAAAACTAGATTTCTAGTACATTCACCCTGCGGATTTGGGGGCGCATGATCCGTAAACATTATGATTTTTTTTTTATTTCCCCCTATTTTTCTTTCTCTCCTTTGCGTTTTTTGCGCCCCTCCAAGTGCTGCTCGGGGCACGTTCCCCTGCCCCCTAGATATACCACTGAGCTAAGCGACCGAGTAGAGGGAGGGTCCACACCAGGGACTTTTTCAAAAATCTGTCTATAAAACTTGCATTTTAGAGCATTCCAAGATAGAAAAAGAAAAGAAGGAATACACGGATCTACGCCAATGGATGGAACCCCTTAATTGAGAATAACAATGCGAGCGAACGAATTTTCTTCGATATTTTCGCATTGAAATTATGGCATTTCTTATTTCCTTACTTCTAATCATTAAAGAATGTGATCATGGTGATGGTATTTCAAGATCAAACATCATGAGTTTGGATAATTATTAGTTTTAAGTTAATGTATCATATTTCTTATTTATTTTATCCAAAAATATTGGGGGATGATAATACAGGCACCCCCCCCCCCCCACCTCAATTTTTTTTTATATATATACCCCCATCCCCCCGGGATCGACAGCCATGCGTGCAAAGGGGTGACTGTCCTCTACACGGGGCCTCCAGTTAACGTCCTACCCGAGGGATGGAGTGTTTTCCACTGTAACATAGCATGCGTCTATGAAACAAGGGAGGGGCACGTTAACACACAACGCAGGCTCCAGTCATCCATCCGGGTTGATGAGATACCAGGTATATAGGTGAAATGTGTCATCCTGCAACACTGTCACATCAATTAGCTCAGCTGAGGCACCCGTTTTTAAATCCAGGGTGGCAATCGGCCTACATCTTTCACCTTCCTATGTGAAATCACTCAAAACTTTCCTTAATATATTCACCATCCTCTGATCAACAACTTCCTTTTTTCTCCACAGTAGAGGGAAGCACCAAAGCTGGTAACTGTTGTTGAATGATACATACTGAACAATATTAGGTATGGAATTTATGGAAGCACTTCCAAAAATAAATTTATGGGGTAATTTTGAAGGAATTTGTAATTGCAAAACCTGATAACTCGATAACTCGAATACCAAGCTATTCGGACAGGACTCCCGGCCTCCGAATATCGCTGTGAAAGTGCAAAGGTGGTAACATAATACACAATAAGACTTACCAGCACACGTAGCCAGGGGGGGGGGGGGGGCTGCCCCCTGACGACTTTTGACGAAAGAAATTATGCCCCCTTTTAGAACTGATACCCATTTTCCCCCTTCTTCTTTCTTTTGCTTGTCAGAGAATTATTTGGAGGAAAACTGGGCCGCATAAAATCTGATACCTCCTCCCCACTGAGAGACTTTTGGAGGGCTGGTGAAAACAAAAATTCATAAAGGGGCTGTGTGGCTGTCATGCTGAGATTTACAGTTCCTGTGTTAATTAGATAAATACCTTGCAAGCTCCCTATTATGCGTTGTCAAACAGGCACAGATGGACAATGGTGTGTTTACATCATCCTGACAATATCATTTGACTACTTTTGAGAAAGCAATACAATTTTCACAATTTAATAAGTTATTATTGAATTGATCATTTGACACCAAATTGCACCCCAAGAAAAGTTACAGTACTCAAGATCTGAATTGAATGACACACATTGGAGTTATTAAAGTTATAATGCCAAAAAAGGGTTTTTTCTCTACCTCCAGAGCAGTTTGGGCAGCAAAGCTTGGTTTCGGGGAACTGTGGAGTTTTTTTCAGGGACGTGTTACACCCCCTTCCAGATAGAAATTTTTGCCATCTTCTTATAGTTTTGTAATGTACACCCAGACCTCTTCCTTCTGACAAAATTTGGTTCATGGGCCTTAAGGGGAAAAATTTTCCCAAATTTTTAGGGGCAGTCTAACAACCCATCCCGACAGAAAATTTTGTCAGTTTATGTATTTTGGTAATGTAATTTTTATAGTCATTTTTATAGCGTTCCTTCTGCAAAGTTTGGCGCATAATTATGTTAGATGGGTTGAAATACTTTTGTGCCCTTTTGGGGGCCTCTGTGGCCAAACCCGGCGGTTTCGTTCGAGCTGACAAGCTTTTTGTGAATGACATGGTTGGTCTAAGTAACTCTAAGGGGTCAAATCTCATTCTGTAAAATAGGGTAACTATTTCGGGACAGGCTCCTGGCCAAATGAACAGTCCTTTACTATAATTTTGTGGATCGCGCGGTTATTGGAGAGTCGCGCTCTGGGTGGGATATGGCATAGCGTGTATACATGCTAAAATTTTTAATTGGTTTATTAATGAATAAATTTAATTAATCAAAACGTATTATCCTCCATAATAATCGAGGCCAAATAGCGCCTTTGATAGGGGAAAGTAGGGTAACTCACCCTCCCCCCACCTCCCCCGACAGATTTTCAATCATTAAAAAAGGTTAACTCACATTTCATTCCCTGTGAATCAATCATTTCTATGAAAATTGTATCCAAACTGCTTTTAAATCAATCAATAATTTGTCAACAATATTGAGGAGATATGGTTAAGCCATAGCTGATATTGTGGCACTCATGAAGTCAAACAATGGGGATTTTGAACGCATCTGTAATTAATTTAAATATATTCTGCAATATCTTCAAATATACAAGTGAGTATGGTTTTTGCATGAGAAAGAATCAAAACACTTTCAATCAAGATGGAATGAGGACATTTTTTTGTCGCTCGTTTCGCCCGTTTGCAATTAGCTAGTGTGATTTTATTGTGCCAATACTAATAAAACTACAATGGATCAAAAAATTAAAGGAGGATATTAAATTAAAATTATCATATGTCAATTTTGAAAATATGAATTGAAGGAACAGCTGACGTATACCCTTCCATTACCCACATTTTTTCTGGATCACCATCGGCTCAGATATTTTTCCCCACGTGAAGCTATAAGGTCCAGATACGGTACAGATGGGGACAAATCTGGACGGGAGGGGAAGGGGAGTCACAAAGGGACATAATTATGCATCGCTATTTCCATGTAGGTGTATTGACTTATGGCGTAATGAGCCGAAAATTTTGAGGTGGCTGAGCCAAGAAGAATTTTAAAAATTTCTCTCAAGATCGCCAGAACGCAATAATAATTATACTCGCATGTAAATCATTTTAAAATGTTGGGGGTATCCCCGCCCCTTCCATAAATAAGACGACTCTGCACCATAAAACCGTCTCCCTTCTTGACAGCTCTTTGTAGATGATAACGAAAATATTAGCTTTTCTATTTTGACGCTTTCCATTTTATTCACATGGGTAATTCAAAGTCTAAGCCTCAAGAGTAATTGACACCCATTTCTCTTTGCAATGAGAACAGGCAGCTGAAATCGTCATCAAGCATATTCTCATTTTGTTCCTATTAGTTTTACATTTCCAACCCAAATTCCAGGCTTTTTTAGACGAATCAAACGTCATGATCACATTTTTAGAAATGATTGTCAACTCTAAATAACTCCATGCGCACACTTCCATGTACAACACACGCTCGGCCACTGATAATACACTTACCATCTGGGCCATCTGGGGAAAAGGGAACCCATATAAATCCCATATGTATCCCTTGTGGGACCCATATGGGTTAACCCATTTTGAGATCTACTTGGGCCAGCCCATATGGGAACCATATGGGAAAAGACTGGGAAAACCCATATGGGAATGGCATGTAAATGCCCATATGGGTATCATATGGGAATAAGCTGGGCAAACCCATCTGGGAAACATCTGTAAATGCCTATATGGGTACCATATGGGAATAAGCTGGGCAAAACCATCTGGGAAACATATGTAAATGCCCATATGGATATCATGTGGGAATAAGCTGGGCAAACTCATATGGGAAAACATTTGTAAATGCCCATATGGGTATCATATGGGAATAAGCTGGGCAAACCTATCTGGGAAACATATATATTTGCCCAAATGGGTATCATATGGGAATAAGCTGGGCGAACCCATCTGGGAAACATATATATTTACCCAAATGGGTATCATGTGGGAATAAGTTGGGCAAAACCATCTGGGAAACATATATATTTGCCAAAATGGATATCATATGGGAATAAAATGGGCAAACCGATATGGGAAAGACATGTAAATGCCCAAATGGGTATCACATCGGAGTAAGCTGGGCAAACCCATCTGGGAAACATATATTTTTGCCAAAATGGGTATCATATGGGAATAAGCTGGGCAAACCCACCTGGGAATCATATATATTTGCCCATATGGGTATCATATGGGAATAAACTGGGCAAACCGATATGGGAATGACATGTAAATGCCCATATGGGTATTATATGGGAATATGCTGGGAAAACCCAAATAGGAAAGACATGTAAAAGCCCAAATGGGTATCACATCGGAATAAGCTGGGCAAACCGATATGGGAATGGCATGTAAATACCCATATGGGTATAAAATGGGAATAAACTGGGCAAACCGATTTGGGAATGACATGTAAATGCCCATATGGGTATCATATGGGAATATGCTGGGCAAAGCCAAATGGGAAAGACATGTAAAAGCCCAAATGGGTATCACATCGGAGTAAGCTGGGCAAACCCATCTGGGAAACATATATTTTTGCCAAAATGGGTATTATATGGGAATAAGCTGGGCAAACCCATCTGGGAAACATATATATTTGCCCAAATGGGTATCATATGGGAATAAACTGGGCAAACCGATATGGGAATGACATGTAAATGCACATGTGGGTATTACATGGGAATAAACTGGGGAAACCAGTATTGGAAAGACATGCAAATGTCCACATGGGAATCATACGGGAATATGCTGGGCCATCTGGGCAAAAGGGAACCCATATGAATCCCATATGTATCCCTTGTGGGACCCACATGGGTTAACCCATTTTGAGATCTACTTGGGCCAGCCCATATGGGTATCATATGGGAATAAGCTGGGCAAACCCATCTGGGAAACATCTGTAAATGCCTATATGGGTACCATATGGGAATAAGCTGGGCAAACCCATCTGTGAAACATATTCAAAAGCGCATATGGGTATCATATGGGAATAAGCTGGGCAAAACCATCTGGGAAACATATTTAAATGCCCATATGGATATCATGTGGGATTAAGCTGGGCAAACCCATATGGGAAAACATTTGTAAATGCCCATATGGGTATCATATGGGAATAAAATTGGCAAACCGATATGGGAATGGCATGTAAATACCCATATGCGTATAAAATGGGAATAAACTGGGCAAACCGATATGGGAATGACATGTAAATGCCCATATGGGTATAAAATGGGAATAAACTGGGCAAACCGATATGGGAATGACATGTAAATGCCCATATGGGTATCATATGGGAATATGCTGGGCAAACCCAAATGGGAAAGACATGTAAAAGCCCAAATGGGTATCACATCGGAGTAAGCTGGGCAAACCCATCTGGGAAACATATATTTTTGCCAAAATGGGTATTATATGGGAATAAGCTGGGCAAACCCATCTGGGAAACATATATATTTGCCCAAATGGATATCATATGGGAATAAACTGGGCAAACCGATATGGGAATGACATGTAAATGCACATATGGGTATTACATGGAAATAAACTGGGCAAACCCAAATGGGAGAGACATGTAAATGCCCATATGGGTACTTTATGGGAGTAAGCTAGGTAAACCCGTCTGGGATATATATGTCAATACCCATATGGGTAATAAATGGGAGTAAGCTGGCCAAACCCATATGGGAAAGACATATGAATGCTTACATGGATATCACATGGGAATAAGCTTGGCAACCCCATCTAGGGAAACAACTCTAAATACCCATATGGGTATCATATGGGAATATACTGGGCAAACCGATATGGGAATGACATGTAAATGCCCATATGGATATCACATGGGAATAAACTGGGCAAACCGATATGAGAATGACATGTAAATGCCCATATGGGTACTTTATGGGAGTAAGCTAGGCAAACCCGTCTGGGATATATATGTCAATACCCATATGGGTAATAAATGGGAGTAAGCTGGCCAAACCCATATGGGAAAGACATATGAATGCCCACATGGATATCACATGGGAATAAGCTGGGGAACCCCATCTAGGGAAACAACTGTAAATACCCATATGGGTATCATATGGGAATATGCTGGGCAAACCGATATGGAAATGACATGTAAATGCGCATATGGATATTACATGGGAATAAACTGGGCAAACCGATATGGGAAAGACATGCACATGTCCACATGGGTATAACGTGGGAATTAGCTGGGCAAGCCCAAATGGGATATATATGTCAATACCCATATGGGTAATAAATGGGAGTAAGCTGGCCAAACCCTGGGAAAGACATATGAATGCTCACATGGATATCACATGGGAATATGCTGGGCAAACCCATCTAAATGCCCATTTGGGTATCATGTGGGAATAAGCACGGCAAACCCCTGGGGAAAGACATATGAATGCCCATAGGGATATCGCATAGGGAATAAGCTGGGCAACCCCATCTGGGGAAACAAAAGTCAATGCCCATATGGGTTTCATATGGGAGTAAGCTGGGCAAGTCCATATGAGTATGATATTCCAAAGTCCAAATGGGTGTCATTTTGAAATGACCTGGGCAAACCCATATGTTAAAATATGTAAACCCCAATGTGGGTATCATTATTGGAATGATCTGGGCGAACCCATGTGGGTAAGATGTGTATATCATAAACTGGGTAAACCCATATTCTTGAGGGGTACATACTTCTGACAAAAAAATTATCAGCATACTATTAAAGATCTACATTGTACACATTTGCAAACTGAATTCATATGTTGTTGTCATTATACTGGCCCTAACTTATCAAACGGTAATAGAGTACCGAAGTGTGACGTCATACCGCCCAAGTTGTCAAGGTTGCTGGTTCTAAACAATTTTGTGCTGAACAATGGCGTGGTGATCACACCGGCACCAAACACTGAATTTGCCCTGCTCCAGCCCGTTGCTTGACTGATTTCGCGGTGAACCTCAAGCACGGGCTTTGTTGTTTAGAACTAGTAACCTGGACGACGAGCGAATATGACGTCAGCACTTCGGTACTCTATTAATCTATGCAGACCTAAAGAATGTGAGAAGTGCTTAAGAGAAAATGAAAGCACCTCCCAACCCCCATGTGCTTTTGACCCCTAGTACAAATGGTTGAGTCCACTTTTCAAACCTGCGCCACCTTTTGAGGAAACGGCATTCCATTGCTACTACTTATGAAGGAAGCACTACACATCCGCCTCCCTACTCTTTGAAGGTAAGCTGCTTTTTATATCTTATCATTTCTTTCTAAATTCCATTTTCTCTTTGATATTGTTTATTAATTTAAAAGTACATATATAGCCTGAGATGTACCATCCAGTGACATTTTCTGGTCCATGACTGTCTTTTGTGGGATTATTATGAGTGAATTGATAGAGAAATGTTAATTCAGTTGAGATACCAACACTATGAACACGATGAACAATTGCTTTGCTAGACAAAAGAACATCCCTTCATTACTATTATGTAAAATAAGCAGAACAGGTGAATATGCATGTGACACCTGTTCTACATATTTTTACATAATAGCAATGAAGGGATGTTCTTTTGTCTACCAGGGCAATTGAGGAAGGTACAATGAGGAGCTGTATATTTTGTCTGCTTCTTTGTTCGCCATGTTCATAGTGCAGTTTACCTTAGCTTAATACTCCCATTGTTTAAGTTGCAAGGCCCAAGAGGAAAGAAGTATGCCTGGGTCATATTGTTCACCCACCGCGTGATAGTTTACATTCCCTACTGGTCTGTTTATAACCATGGGGTTGTGTAGTAACTCCTTGGTTTAACTAGTGGTCTGGCTTTCCATGTATATGGGCTAAGAAATCAAAATCATTTCACTAGGCAAGTGTGTATCGAGCACATAATTATGCAGCTTCAATTTCAAGACAAGATGAATGTCATAGTTTATTATGTCATAATAATGTTATTGTTCGCTTCATGTGAGGAACATCTGCCATAAATGAATAATTGATGTGTCATTACTACCATTCTCAAAATATACAGATGATCTTGATATCTTTATAAAGTTGCCTTTCTTGCACTCTATTTCTCTCCCCTCCACTTATTTCTGTATCAGTATTGTACCTTTATTCCATACACCATTTTATTTTCTGCTATATTTCTTGTCATTTCCCTTTGCATGGGTCAATAGGTATTATCCATATTTCTATATGTTTTCTTTTTTCCTTTTTCTTTTCTTTTTTTCTTTTTTTTTTTTTTTTTTTTTTGGGGGGGGGGGTGGGACCCGACTCTCTTTGATATTTTTTATTTTATGGAAACGGCATGATGTCTCGTATATGTGGTATATAGAGAGAGTGAGAGAGAGAAGGGGAGGGGCAGGAGAGAGAAAAAACGAGCTAACATTTAGATTTGCTTTTTAAAAAATATCTGCATTGGTAATTAAAAATTGTAGCATATTTGCAAATTTCACTACAAAAGTTTAATATTGTAAATATGCTAGTGTAATATTTTTTGTGAAATTTGTTACATGTACATATATCTCACTCTGTCGTTTCAGATCCAGCAAATAGACGAGAAAAACAACAACGGTACGAGGAAACAGCATAAGCAGTAATGTAACAACTAAAAAAAGAAATTAACGTATATTCTAGATGGACAAAATGAAGAAGACTTCTGGCACGTGTTAAGATTATATCATGATTATATCCAAACTGGATGAAGCTGTTAAGGTGGCACCATACCTGCAGGAAAATATTTGCAGTATTCGGAACTGAAGAAATGTTTACTATGAATACTATGAAGGCCGGGAAAACTCCTTTCAACATGCCCTGGTCGTGTATGCATCTCAAATATGGGGGAATGCACAATCAACTGATGAACAAAAACCGCAGCTTCATTACATGTTGACCAGTAATTTGGATAATTATGAGGAAGTGCCAGATGGAAACAACTTTTGTTTAACCTTATCGTCATCTTTAATGTATGCATGGTGAAGGAGGTCTAGAGATTACAACTGGAGGAGAAAGTCTATTGTATATATATCAATTCATTCTACTTGTGACCGCCGTTCTGTTATTTGATGAATTCGCCAACTGGGCCTTTGGGTATTACAATATTACTTACTCAGCTCTTTGTGATAAGATACATGCATTTCTGAAAGAACATTCTAAACTCATGGGGCTTGACACTGAACTCCACTAGCCTGCACGTTATGAAGGAACTAATGGCGAAAAATGGATAGTGTGAAATTGTTTCGGGGTATCGCCTTAACCATGACACATGTAGTGGCAAGCTATAATCCGGAGTCGACCCTTCCGAACAGATGCATATTTTTTCAATAGTGAGAAGGAGCCGTGATATAAACTACCTAACCAATACAATATTCCATTATTTATTATTTTCACAATGTGTTTTTCTTTTAAGTTTGTTTTAAGTGTGTTGCCAAGGCTGTTCTTTAGAAATTGTACTTACAGTATCTAAACACACTTCCAATACCATGTGATGTGTCACAAAATGAATTGTATGAGAAATGATTTCATCAAAATCCCATTATCATTTTTAATGGTAGACTTCTAAGCTTATTTCACTTCAATAATGTATGTCGTTGCATATCCCCAAGCTTAAAATGAAAAATCTCCAGTTCTTTTTGTAAGATGAACATTATGGTGGTTAATTGATTGATAATTTATTTAACCTGACAGCTAAGAAAGCAAGTTAGCGTATGTTTGTAAGCAAGCAACCCCGGGGAAAGAAATCTTTTAGTCCTATTCGAGGGACTTGGATTAATTCCTTACCAACTACACAGTATTAATTTCTAATATTAAAAAGGTTTACTTTGAAATATGATTACTTACTATTTAATGGGTAAAACTATGTAGAAATAAGTGAATACATGATTGCATGAATGGGATTTATGGGGTACTTCATGGAAATCTAATTACTGCTATGGAGTAAATTTCATGGGCATGTACGAATAAGTGAAAATATATGTATGTCGTTGCCTATTCCCAACTTAAAAGTAAAATTCTTGTTTGATGAAAATATCATTTATAGAAGCATATTTATAATAAAAAATGTTTATATACTTTGATAATCTAATTACTACTCTGGAGTAAATTTATTGGGTATGTAGCAATAAGTGAATACATGTCAGCGTGAATGAGTTTGGTGGGGGTACTTCATATAATAGGCATGCTCAGAAATTTGTTGACCGCGCAAACATGTCTGTTTTCAAGACAAAATTACACAGGCAATACTCATTATTTGTGACATACATGTATGTACACAGGTTGCATGGCAGGTCACCGGCAACTTATATTTCAAGTACCCCCCCCCCCCCCATTTTTCATTTTAATGTTGTTGTTTTTTGTACTGGCATAGCTGTGGTGAGAGGCTGATGATGATTGCATGATCAAGTAGTCTTTGTGTCCCATGACTTTCCTTAAAACCGATTTAGGAGTTGTCCCCTTGTATCGAATGAATAGACCAAAATAGGCATATTGTAAATCTCAGTTGCTAAATTATTTCGGGCCCATGAGGGGGCCCATGGGGGAACACAATATATGGGATCAATCATACTGTTCCCATATATTACCCAGATGGACCCCAGGTTAAACCCATATGGGCCATCGGGTATGGCCCATATGGGTCCCCAATGGGCCTTGTGTGCAAAATACTACGGGGCCCCATATGGGCATTCCAGGGTAGGACCCAAATGGGATAGCCTAGTATTTGCCAACATATTGCCCACATTTATACCCAGATTGGTCCCAGGCTGAACCCATATTAGCCATATGGACGGCCTTTATTGGCCCCATATGGGCCTTGGGTGCAAATTCATTTTGGGGGCCCATATGGGCATTCCCATGTGGAACCCATATGATAGCCCACAGATAATACCCATATGGGATATCCCATATTTTACCCACATATTTCCCACACTTATACCCAGATGGGCCCCAGGCCGAACCCATATTGGCCATCTGGGATGGCCCATATGGGACCCACATGGGCCTTGGGTGCAAAATCTTATGGGGCCCGTATGGGCATTCCCATGTGGGACCCATATGGGAACCCACAGATAATACCCATATGGGATAGCCCATATTTTACCTACATATTGCCCACATTTATACCCAGATGGGCCCCATGCCGACCCCATATTGGCGATCTGGGATGGCCCATATGGGACCCACATGGGTCTTGGGTGCAAAATCTTATGGGGCCCATATGGGCATTCCCGTGTGCGACCCACAAGGGATAGCCCATATTTTACCCACATATTGCCCACATTTATATCCAGATGGGCCCCAGGCTGAACCCATATTGGCGATCTGGGAAGGCCCATATGGGACCCACATGGGCCTTGGGTGCAAAATCTTATGGGGCCCGTGTGGGCATTCCCATGTGGGACCCATATGGGAACCCACAGATAATACCCATATGGGATAGCCCATATTTTACCGACATATTGCCCACATTTATACCCAGATGGGCCCCATGCCGAACCCATATTGGCGATCTGGGATGGTCCATATGGGACCCACATGGGTCTTGGGTGCAAAATCTTATGGGGCCCATATGGGCATTCCCATGTGGGACCCATATGCAAACCCATATGGGGCCTACATGATCCCCATATGGGCTTGCTACCTGGGAAGTGATAGGGCTTTTTCGATTATCGCCCCCAAAACCTGGAACTTACTACCTTCTGCATTAAAGAATTGCCAAATTCTCACATCATTTAAGAAGTGTCTGAAAACACATCTCTTCTAATTTGTCTTTTTTCTTAATATTTCTGTACTTACGTAATGCTACTTGTACGATACTGTTTTCTTTGTTTATCTGTTACATGCGTTTTGTATCTTATGAAAAGGTGCTTTATAAATAAAATTTATTATTATTTATTATAACAGCAAGTCCATAAGCGCATTTGGTCTAGATATCTCTGTAAAACTTCTCGTCCATAAAGGATTCGTCCTAAAATGCTAGATCCCCACGGCCGTCACTGGAAGTACCGAATTTCTCATTGAATGGATCAGGCCAGTGGTACAGACTCCCATGTGGTAGGGTCCGGTTTTTTAAAGATCACATTGCAAGAAAATCACAAATATGACAATTAATGTATCACTAGAAAACTGGGAAGCTTACAGATGGCAATCGAATAAGTTTTATGTCAACTGCGTATCTGATGATTAGAAAAACAACATAAATAAAAGCTCTTCTAAGCATCTGGAATATCCGAGGATTCGCCAGAAATGTAGCGATGTTTTGATGTCGTCACACTACGGATCGATCCTGCTTAAGCAGACGACGTCCTATAATGAATGAACGTAATTGCAATGCAATTATTTATCAAAATAAAGAGTTTGGTATATTTAAACATGACCTTATTTCACACCATTCTAAAAGGGAAAGTGAAACTGATTCTGATAACTAAAACCGTTTGATTGTAAATACACAGGAGAAGGGTCAATGATCAATGAAATAAACCCCACTTTCAAATTGAAAAGCCCTCCGAATAATATCACAGATTGTATTCGTTCCCTCTTGAAACGCCGAACATGCCCCGGTGCAAGCAGCTGAAAGTACAATGGCGTCTTATTTTGTTTACAAGTGACTGATTCCTTTATTTTTTTAACGCTGCATTTTTCATCAAAATAATACCATACACGAAGTTAAGAGTGAGGCAACAGACTAACATTAAGACTGACGCTAGTCAAGTAAGAGAAATAAGTGAAGAGGAGATGACAAAACAGGCACTGAAAAATGTGTAAGATGTTATGGGACATCGTCTGCTTAGACAGGACTGGTCCTTCGTGTGTCGTCACACATCTCAGCAGCGTTCAAGGAGCTCTTCAGCTGCTATATCGGGGGCTGTATTTTACCGTTTTATAATTGATAATAATCATTAATTCAAATGTTTCCAAGCGTTGAATTTGGATAACCTTGTATAATGTATGCCATCTATGCAATAATAAGTATTAAGCCAATATTTATTTTGATGGAATTTTCTTGCAATGTGATCTTTAAAGGCGATTTATTGTTTGTTGAACTGTACAGGAATTCCATTACAATTTAGCCCCAAATCCCTCAAAATTGCGTTTTTGAAAGTGCTTCCATATCAAATATTGTTCAGAATGTGCCAAATTTGGTGCTTTTAGATAAAAGTGCACAATTTTCAAGCTATGCCGCCCTATATACCCTTTCCGATCTTTTTTTTTTCTTTTCCTGTCAGCCCCCATCCCTTTCTTCCCGATTCAAAATCCTCTAGCTATGCATACATGCCCCTCTCTTCGACATACAGTAAGTCATTGTTACTGTATACAATATATCTGGGTTTTTTATTATTTCTTGGCGGCTGACATGTGTGTAACAAAGCATTCTAGATCTTTTTGTACTTTCTGGTACATGTAACCTACATGTAACAACTCTTTGCATGTATATTGGCCCCCAAACACATTCAAGTCTTCCTTTGAACCAAGTTTTTTTTTTCATTTGCCTTTTTTCACCGAACCTCTATCAATAATTATTAACAATAATGCTTAAAGATGTAAATATCAATCGTTCATATAAATTTATGATTTTCAAGAAAACGTCAACAAGGTTTGGACAAGCTTTTCGAGTCAGAATTCCCGTCTGACTCGATAGTTGACCAAGGTGGTATATTGGAATCATAAATTATCCTTTTCAGTATTATTCTACACTTTCGTGTCTCCTTCCCCGAGCCTCCAAACGATATGTTCTTACGTATCCTTGGCTAAATGTCGGACGTGTCATCGACAAAAGGTCATATTTTCTGTGATATGTCTCCCAGGCATGATTCGTTCTGTAATAATTGGAACATGATCAGTTGCGATCAACGGACATCGGATCATTTTCTCCTACGTGAATATGGAGATAAATATTCATGTCACCGTCTATACATGTCATACAACCCCCCCCCCCCCCCCCAAAAAAAAAAAAAAAAAAAAAAAAAAAGGAATCCGGATGGGTGCATGTGACACCTCCATTTGAACTTTTCTGTCGGAAGATTTACTTTATATGCAAATGTTTGGGCCAACTTGTAAATAAATAGTTCCTATACCCAACACATTCAAAAACATTATAGAAACCCCGCCCTTCCATATCTCCATCGTCTCGTCATTGCCTTACTATCATTTTTATATTCTTTTTTTCAATACATATTACCGAAATTCTCTTGACATAAACCCTCCGCTGTAATATTCTTGTTCCTACTATATACAAGGTTTAGTTAGGAGGGAAATATGCGGCTATTCGTATACGTACATACAAATATATTGGTCTTTCTCTTTCCTGTCCAAGAAAGGCTTTCTCTTTCGACGTCTCTGCTTTTCATCTATATATTCATCTTTTCTCTCTCCTAAATTTTCTATATATTATCTTAATATTTTCTCTCAATCAATAAATCTAATTTCTTTGTTTAAGGGACAGACCAGCAGTTTTTCTTTCCTTCTGACTTAGAAGGGACTGATTTGTCCCCGATTTAAAACTCTCTTGAACTTATTATAAATCCAAAAAAATAAATCCAGTGGACTTTAAAAAGAAAAGTCCTAGAAATTATATAAGAGAGTAACGAGTGTCCATCGTAGAAAATCATTGAAGAAAACATAAAGACTTGAGCTGGAGAGAGCAGGTATGACGAGATAAGTATAAAGATGTTTTTCCATGCATCTTCCTCTTTCTTTCAGTTTCTTTTATGTTATTCTTATTCATTTCGGGTCAATATCATTTCACGATATTGTGTTCATGTTATTTTGCGTCTGCTAATCATGCGATATGCATTAGTATTGCTTACATAATTCATCATTCTTATTTTTGTTATTAATATTATTAATATTATTAAATACTATGATTATTATTATATTGCTATCATTATCATTATTATTATTATTATTATTATTATTATTATTACTATCATTATTACTAGTTTTATTCGGCAAAGACAAAACCCAAAAATCAGAGTACAAACAAGAGAAGAATTAGAACAATGACAATACAATAATAGCAGGAACCTGTTATGTGCAGAACTTTATTCGAATTACCATTTCATTATCATACAGTGTCGATACGTGACGATTAATTCGTACAATGCATGTAGATGCATATTCTCAAATAATCTGTGGCATTTTACTCATGTAAAATATTGCAATGATTTTTTTTTTCATTTTTGCGTGTTCTATTTGACCCCATAAGTCGTTTTGTAACCATTGCCATCACAAACCAAAGGTGGACATGCAAGCAAGAGGCCTGTACCCCCTTCCCCGCCTTTTTTTACAGACTCTTATGGCATGCACGTACTTTTGCGGAAGCCTCATGAAAATACACAAATGCAGCACACCCCTCCATTTCTTGAAAAGGCCGCTGCAATACTGACCATTCGAGTTTACTTGAATCGTTAATTACGTCCATGTACAAAATAATTTCAATATTTTCTCTCTCTATTATGATCTCCATCACAGATATAATGATGAGGATAAATTGGGAAAAGTGCAAACATAAATAAAAAATACTTGATAATGTAATGTTTGTAAAACTGTATCGTTAGATCTGGAAGCTCTGTTGCCTGTAACATAAAGAGATATACAATCAATCTTACGATTAATTGTAACTCTTCAGTAATGGTTTGCCATAGACTTACGATTGATATCAATCAATATTGATTTATCTCTCTATGTTACAGGCCCCAGAAGTGTAATTTGATTGGCAGGTTTCAATTGAATTTTTTTTGTTTGGTCACCAAGCTCCATAAGATTACACTACAAAATTTTTTGTCCCTCCAGAAAAGTATTGACATCCGGAGCGCCCCCCTCCCCACTCCTGCTGACAAAATCTTGGCTACGCCACTGTCCCATTGCTTAAACTGAAAAGATGATTAAGAATGACAACATCCAGTGAAATTTTCTCTCAATAAATATATTTTAGTGTTCGAGCTTTCAAAGGCACTTAGAAAAATATCAATGATTAAATCTTTTTTTAAAGATCACATTGCAAGAAAATCACAAATATGACAATTAATGTATCACTAGAAACTGGGAAGCTTACAGATGGCAATCGTATAAGTTTTATGTCAACTGCGTATCTGATGATTATAAAAACAACATAAATAAAAGCTCTTCTAAGCATCTGGAATATCCGAGGATTCGCCAGAAATATAGCGATGTTTTGATGTCGTCACACTACGGATCGATCCTGCTTAAGCAGGCGACGTCCTATAATGAATGAACGTAATTGCAATGCAATTATTTATCAAAATAAAGAGTTTGGTATATTTAAACATGACCTTATTTCACACCATTCTAAAAGGGAAAGTGAAACTGATTCTGATAACTAAAACCGTTTGATTGTAAATACACAGGAGAAGGGTCAATGATCAATGAAATAAACCCCATTTTCAAATTGAAAAGCCCTCCGAATAATATCACAGATTGTATTCGTTCCCTCTTGAAACGCCGAACATGCCCCGGTGCAAGCAGCTGAAAGTACAATGGCGTCTTATTTTGTTTACAAGTGACTGATTCCTTTATTTTTTTAACGCTGCATTTTTCATCAAAATAATACCATACACGAAGTTAAGAGTGAGGCAACAGACTAACATTATGACTGACGCTAGTCAAGTAAGAGAAATAAGTGAAGAGGAGATGACAAAACAGGCACTGAAAAATGTGTAAGATGTTATGGGACATCGTCTGCTTAGACAGGACTGGTCCTTCGTGTGTCGTCACAAATCTCAGCAGCGTTCAAGGAGCTCTTCAGCTGCTATATCGGGGGCTGTATTTTACCGTTTTATAATTGATAATAATCATTAATTCAAATGTTTCCAAGCGTTGAATTTGGATAACCTTGTATAATGTATGCCATCTATGCAATAATAAGTATTAAGCCAATATTTATTTTGATGGAATTTTCTTGCAATGTGATCTTTAAAGGCGATTTATTGTTTGTTGAACTGTACAGGAATTCCATTACAATCTAGCCCCAAATCCCTCAAAATTGCGTTTTTGAAAGTGCTTCCATATCAAATATTGTTCAGAATGTGCCAAATTTGGTGCTTTTAGATAAAAGTGCACAATTTTCAAGCTATGCCGCCCTATATACCCTTTCCGATCTTTTTTCTTTTCCTGTCAGCCCCCATCCCTTTCTTCCCGATTCAAAATCCTCTAGCTATGCATACATGCCCCTCTCTTCGACATACAGTAAGTCATTGTTACTGTATACAATATATCTGGGGTTTTTTATTATTTCTTGGCGGCTGACATGTGTGTAACAAAGCATTCTAGATCTTTTTGTACTTTCTGGTACATGTAACCTACATGTAACAACTCTTTGCATGTATATTGGCCCCCAAACACATTCAAGTCTTCCTTTGAACCAAGTTTTTTTTTTCATTTGCCTTTTTTCACCGAACCTCTATCAATAATTATTAACAATAATGCTTAAAGATGTAAATATCAATCGTTCATATAAATTTATGATTTTCAAGAAAACGTCAACAAGGTTTGGACAAGCTTTTCGAGTCAGAATTCCCGTCTGACTCGATAGTTGACCAAGGTGGTATATTGGAATCATAAATTATCCTTTTCAGTATTATTCTACACTTTCGTGTCTCCTTCCCCGAGCCTCCAAACGATATGTTCTTACGTATCCTTGGCTAAATGTCGGACGTGTCATCGACAAAAGGTCATATTTTCTGTGATATGTCTCCCAGGCATGATTCGTTCTGTAATAATTGGAACATGATCAGTTGCGATCAACGGACATCGGATCATTTTCTCCTACGTGAATATGGAGATAAATATTCATGTCACCGTCTATACATGTCATACAACCCCCCCCCCCCCCCCCCCCCAAAAAAAAAAAAAAAAAAAAGGAATCCGGATGGGTGCATGTGACACCTCCATTTGAACTTTTCTGTCGGAAGATTTACTTTATATGCAAATGTTTGGGCCAACTTGTAAATAAATAGTTCCTATACCCAACACATTCAAAAACATTATAGAAACCCCGCCCTTCCATATCTCCATCGTCTCGTCATTGCCTTACTATCATTTTTATATTCTTTTTTTCAATACATATTACCGAAATTCTCTTGACATAAACCCTCCGCTGTAATATTCTTGTTCCTACTATATACAAGGTTTAGTTAGGAGGGAAATATGCGGCTATTCGTATACGTACATACAAATATATTGGTCTTTCTCTTTCCTGTCCAAGAAAGGCTTTCTCTTTCGACGTCTCTGCTTTTCATCTATATATTCATCTTTTCTCTCTCCTAAATTTTTCTATATATTATCTTAATATTTTCTCTCAATCAATAAATCTAATTTCTTTGTTTAAGGGACAGACCAGCAGTTTTTTCTTTCCTTCTGACTTAGAAGGGACTGATTTGTCCCCGATTTAAAACTCTCTTGAACTTATTATAAATCCAAAAAAATAAATCCAGTGGACTTTAAAAAGAAAAGTCCTAGAAATTATATAAGAGAGTAACGAGTGTCCATCGTAGAAAATCATTGAAGAAAACATAAAGACTTGAGCTGGAGACAGCAGGTATGACGAGATAAGTATAAAGATGTTTTTCCATGCATCTTCCTCTTTCTTTCAGTTTCTTTTATGTTATTCTTATTCATTTCGGGTCAATATCATTTCACGATATTGTGTTCATGTTATTTTGCGTCTGCTAATCATGCGATATGCATTAGTATTGCTTACATAATTCATCATTCTTATTTTTGTTATTAATATTATTAATATTATTAAATACTATGATTATTATTATATTGCTATCATTATCATTATTATTATTATTATTATTATTATTATTATTACTATCATTATTACTAGTTTTATTCGGCAAAGACAAAACCCAAAAATCAGAGTACAAACAAGAGAAGAATTAGAACAATGACAATACAATAATAGCAGGAACCTGTTATGTGCAGAACTTTATTCGAATTACCATTTCATTATCATACAGTGTCGATACGTGACGATTAATTCGTACGATGCTTGTAGATGCATATTCTCAAATAATCTTTGGCATTTTACTCATGTAAAATATTGCAGTGATTTTTTTTTTTTTCATTTTTGCGTGTTCTATTTGACCCCATAAGTCGGTTTTGTAACCATTGCCATCACAAACCAAAGGTGGGCATGCAAGCAAGAGGCCTGTACCCCCTTCCCCGCCTTTTTTTTACAGACTCTTATGGCATGCACGTACTTTTGCGGAAGCCTCATGAAAATACACAAATGAGGCACACCCCTCCATTTCGTATTCTTGAAAAGGCCGCTACAATACTGACCATTCGAGTTTACTTGAATCGTTAATTACGTCCATGTACAAAATAATTTCAATATTTTCTCTCTCTATTATGATCTCCATCACAGATATAATGATGAGGATAAATTGGGAAAAGTGCAAACATAAATAAAAAATACTTGATAATGTAATGTTTGTAAAACTGTATCGTTAGATCTGGAAGCTCTGTTGCCTGTAACATAAAGAGATATACAATCAATCTTACGATTAATTGTAACTCTTCAGTAATGGTTTGCCATAGACTTACGATTGATATCAATCAATATTGATTTATCTCTCTATGTTACAGGCCCCAGAAGTGTAATTTGATTGGCAGGTTTCAATTGAATTTTTTTTGTTTGGTCACCAAGCTCCATAAGATTACACTACAAAATTTTTTGTCCCTCCAGAAAAGTATTGACATCCGGAGCGCCCCCCTCCCCACTCCTGCTGACAAAATCTTGGCTACGCCACTGTCCCATTGCTTAAACTGAAAAGATGATTAAGAATGACAACATCCAGTGAAATTTTCTCTCAATAAATATATTTTAGTGTTCGAGCTTTCAAAGGCACTTAGAAAAATATCAATGATTAAATCTTTCTTTTAAAGATCACATTGCAAGAAAATCACAAATATGACAATTAATGTATCACTAGAAACTGGGAAGCTTACAGATGGCAATCGTATAAGTTTTATGTCAACTGCGTATCTGATGATTATAAAAACAACATAAATAAAAGCTCTTCTAAGCATCTGGAATATCCGAGGATTCGCCAGAAATATAGCGATGTTTTGATGTCGTCACACTAGGGATCGATCCTGCTTAAGCAGACGACGTCCTACAATGAATGAACGTAATTGCAATGCAATTATTTATCAAATTATAAAGAGTTTGGTATATTTAACATGACCTTATTTCACACCATTCTAAAAGGGAAAGTGAAACTGATTCTGATAACTAAAACCGTTTGATTGTAAATACACGGGAGAAGGGTCAATGATCAATGAAATAAACCCCATTTTCAAATTGAAAAGCCCTCCGAATAATATCACAGATTGTATTCGTTCCCTCTTGAAACGCCGAACATGCCCCGGTGCAAGCAGCTGAAAGTACAATGGCGTCTTATTTTGTTTACAAGTGACTGATTCCTTTATTTTTTTAACGCTGCATTTTTCATCAAAATAATACCATACACGAAGTTAAGAGTGAGGCAACATACTAACATTAAGATTGACGCTAGTCAAGTAAGAGAAATAAGTGAAGAGGAGATGACAAAACAGGCACTGAAAAATGTGTAAGATGTTATGGGACATCGTCTGCTTAGACAGGACTGGTCCTTCGTGTGTCGTCGCACATCTCAGCAGCGTTCAAGGAGCTCTTCAGCTGCTATATCGGGGGCTGTATTTTACCGTTTTATAATTGATAATAATCATTAATTCAAATGTTTCCAAGCGTTGAATTTGGATAACCTTGTGTAATTTATGCCATCTATGCATACTTATTAAGCCAATATTTATTTTGATGGAATTTTCTTGCAATGTGATCTTTAAACGCTAATCATGTAGAACCTTCAAGCGTCGCTATCGTAGTGACAGTAGTGACAGCCATAATCAAAGGGTAATTAATACAACAGTTGTTATGATATAACTTGGCACAGGCTCAGAAAATTGCTGTAAGGGGGGGTAAAGGGGAATGACCACCTCCATGGACAATTTCTGTTGCTAAAATGAGTAAATTTTCAAAATATAAGGACTGTTTTTAATCCTATTAGAAAATGTAGGACCTTTATCTTTGTATTGTTTACTGTAAAATCTTCGAATTTTGTCACACCCCCCACCATTTTCAAGATGCTCTAGCGATGTCCCTCCATATGCATTTATCTTATATTAAAAAAGACTTTGAAATGCTCAGACATCCATGCGCCATCAGGTAGATGTTTGTCATCAAGGGCGGTTACGCAATATCCGAACGAGACTCTTCAGAATCGGATAATAAGGATAATACACGGGTATATTAATGGGCTTCGAATTTCATGTAATCAAATTATGTCTTTTCTCAATGGAAAATTATGGCATTAAAAAAAACAACTTGAAAAACAACAAATACAAATAAGAAAACGAGCAATATAGGCTACTTACGAATACTTATGACATTAATTTTTCATTTATTTGCATCCTAACGTACACATTCATAAAAGGAATGTAAATCAAGACCGAATGAACGCTGTCATAAAATACTCTCATAGTTTGGGAGCCTGTCCGAAATAGTCACCCCATTTACCCATAAGATTTGACCCCTTAAAGTTGCTTAGACCATCTAAGTCATTGACAAAAAGGTTGTCAGCCTGACCATAGCCGTCGGGTTTAGCCCCCAGAGACCCCAAAAGAAGCCCCAAAGTCGGGTCGATCTCACCCCATCTCCCCATGCACCAAACTTTGTCAGAAGGAAGTAGTATGGCTGGACATTACAAAACACAGAAAACCGACAAAAATTTCCGTCGGGATGGGGTGTCAGATGGCCTCTAAATATTAGGGTAAAATTTTTCACCTTGAAACCCAGGGACCAAATTTTGTCGGAAGGAAGAGCTATGGATGTACATTCCATAAATATAAAAACTGACAAAATTGTCCATTGGGAAGGGGGTGTCACACCCCCTGAAATGAAAACCCCGAAGTGCTCTTTGACAACGTTTTGCTCCATTTTTTTACCTTCTGACTATGATAACTCAAAAGGTTTTTATTCAGTTCAATTCAAACTTTCATAACATAATTTTGAGTATAATAATTTTTCTTGCGGTGCAATTTGGTGTTAATTTGTCTTTTGATTAATAAATTATTAATTTGTAAACCCGACTTTGGGGCTTCTTTTGGGGTCTCTGGGGGCTAAACCCGACGGCTATGGTCAGGCTGACAACATTTTTGTCAATGACTTAGATGGTCTAAGCAACTTTAAAGAAATGTATTTCTTTCTCAAACGTAATAAAAATATATTATCAGGATAATGTAAACCCATGATTGTCGATCTGACAGCCATAATAGACGAGCTTCTTGGTTTCTATGTAATTAACACATGAATAGTACATTTCATCCTGGCAGTCACATACCACAGATACCTGAAAAGCTCTTCTATTATGTCTTGTCAAACGGGTGAAGAGGAACAATGGGTGTGGGGTGTTAACATACACCTGGCAATATATTTTAGCTGCTTTCGAGACAGCAATATATTTATCACAATTTAATAACTTATGAATCAAAAGACCAATTAACCCAAAAATTGTACAGCAAGAAGATTATTATACTCGAAAATTATGGTATAAAAGTTTGAATTGAATTGCATTGAACAAAATACTTTTGAGTTATCATAGTCAGAAGGTAAGAAAATGGTTTTTCTTTACATACAGAACATTTTCTTCTTTCTTTTTTTTTTTGGGGGGGGGGGGCAAAAAGTTGTCTAATAGCACTTTGGGGTTTTCATTTCAGGTCTGACACCCTCTTCCCGATGGACAATTTTGTCAGTTTTTATATATTTGTAATGTACATCCATAGCTCTTCCTTCTAACAAAATTTGGTCCCTGTGTTTCAAGAGAGGAAATGTGCCCTAATATTTAGGGGTCACCTGGTACCTCATCCCGACGGAAATTTTTGTCAGTTTTCTGTGTTTCGTAATGCCAGTCAAACTACTTCCTACTGACAAAGTTTGGTGCATTGAGGAGATGGGGTGAAATCGACTCGACTTTGGGGTCTCTTGGGGGCTCCGGGGGCTAAACCCAGCGGCTACGTTCAGACTGACAACCTTTTTGTCAATGACTTAAGGTCTAAGTAAGTTTAGGGGTCAAAAATTATGGGGAAAATTGGGTGGCTATTTCGGGACATGCTCCTGGCCTATAAGTGACCTAAGAAAAGAAATATACTACTGTATAATCGTAAGATAGAAAACGTACATTAATTTCTTTGTCATATTCACCTTATATCGCATATTCATGCAAATATCAGCTTTTCGTAAACATGAAATACAATGTATACCCAGTGCAACAATTTACACTCTGGTTTCCACCAATTATGCAATTATTGTTTATTCTGTTGCAATTAGGAATTTTGAATTCCTGTTGCAGTTTCCCGGCCAATCAGACTATAGATGCATGCAGGAAAGCAGACAATCAACTACATAATACCCACGTGGTCTTTACCTTGCCCTATATTTTTAAATCACTACATGTACGATGTAGCCAAACAGATGGTCATGTGTTGAGTCGATCTACATTTCGTACTGAAATTATCATGAATTTCAATAGAATGTTTATTTCCTTCTCGACCCTGACAGTCACATGTTTGGAATATGACTAAAACTTCCAGAGAAGAAACGGAAGTGCCTGCCTGTCACATGAGTTAGCAAGCTAAAACAAAATAATGTTCTCCTTCTTTCGATCATTGCCATTTCGAAAGATTCCATAGATAACCGAGCTTGATTCCAAAATGTTATTAAACTTTGTTTTACAGATAATGTTGAGTTCTGGTCATGCGATTACATTGTGAACGAAACTGTCTCAAAGCAACTTGGAAAGGTTGATCATGTCTACCTTAAAGTTGGTGTGACGTTTTATAATCATCAAAATATTAAGAATTTGACACATTCTCGTTGTAAAGCACGTGCAATGCACACAGAAATGGGTGTATGGGACAGACCACACCTTTGGCATGAATGTTCGGCCCGAACGCTTCAGCTATTTCTTGTCATATTTTAATATGAGGGCATTTGAAGAGCAATCCTTTCAGGGGGCATTTCTACTATGATGTTCTTACAAACTTACATAAAAGGAATTATTTTTCACCCTACCCAGAACTCAACCTTCTCTTTAAAGAATTCCATATCAACTCTGCATATTATGATTATTAATATGTTTTCTTAATCATTAAGGTATATTCAATGCGGCAAAAACCACTTGAGAACTTTATAGATTATAATCATGGAATAATCTTCTCCCCCCCCTTTTTTTTTTTAACCAAACTGACTCATTTGCAAATCTATATGACATGAATACTCGAACAAAATAAAAATATAAATTCATATTATATGATCAACATAACTATGAAATATCAAGTAATCAAGGATACGTTGGTAATAGGCTGGCTACTGGTTACCAATAAATCAGAGGTAGAAATAAAGAACAATAGTTCATCCAAAGAAAACATGTGCTAACCGTTAGTAAAATCATAAGTAGTAAACGGTCCTGTATACTATACTTGGCTAAAGGCACCACTACAGAAATTTGTCTTCTTAACACCGACAGTGGTAGCAATCACGGGCGTAGACGCGCATAATTATCCATTGTTAGTGGGGGAATGAGCTATTCACCCCCCCCCCCCCCGCCCCATCCCCATTAATAATAGAAAGTGTGTTCGTATCTACGCCACTGGTAGCAATCACAGATCTGCGTCCTGTAATCGAAAATAAAAGTCATTAACAATTACACATGAAAAAACAGATAACACTTTTAACGAGTACAATCTCGGCAAGAAGCAAACATTTGCACATTTGCTACAAATTGTGATGTTATACATAAATTATGCGAGCAAAGGTTTTGATAGTTACTACTTCCTGCACAATAATGGACAGCCACTGTGAGCCACACCAGGTTTGATGCACAGAACTCCTAAAGACGTGTGGAGGAGTTCCGTGGCTCGATGGTACACACACTGATGCAACAAACAAGAAGTCAGCGACACAGAACTGAAAGATGGAGGTTTTCTGGCTAGCTCCATTTTCAGGAAGACACAAAAAGTACCTTCCAGTTTCTTATACACCACTATCCCCATGAACTTGATGTCTTTACTTAGTACGTATTAGTAGGTATAGCACACTAAAATCTGAACTACTTTGGGGGTGTGCAAAATTGGTCTCATTTCAAAGAGCGTGACAAAATATGAAATTTGGTAAAAAATCATCAAGATTGGATGAACGGTTCTCGGGATATGATTCTGGAAAGTTTCGAAAATAATCCCGAAAACCTGCCCATTTTTGGCGAAAAATGTGTTTTTCAAACTTTTGCACACCCACAAAATCCAAATTACTCACTTAAAACAACTGCAAATTACAGAATCAATACAACTCTCATTGGTTTATCAAATTTTTATAACAGTAGGTATGTCACTGCTAGCAGATTTGAACAATAGATCCATGAAAATGCTGTTTTGTTCAAAAAGGAATCTGGGTGCCTTTTTTGATGTTAACATGACTATGTCAGCACACATTAACGATGTTTGCCGCAGTGTGATTTTTCATTTGAGAAACATATCTAGGATTCGTAAATTTATTGATCAAACTACTTGTCATCATGCTGTAAGGTCACTTATTCTTTCCAGACTAGACTATTGTAATGGGCTTCTTTCCTCTATACCAAAGTCTCATGTAAACCGTCTACAGCGTCTGCAGAATTGGGCTGCACGTCTTGTTTTTGAGGTTGGCAGAAGTCATTCTTCCCAACCTTTACTTCGTTCCCTTCACTGGCTGCCCATTCAAAAACGTATCATCTTCAAATTAGTTCTTTATGTTTATAAATCTATCAATAACCAGGCTCCAGGGTACATATCTGAATGCTTAACTGTATATACACCTATAGTAGAAATCTCAGATCCTCAAATCACAACCTTCAGCTCAGCTACCCAATGACCCGAAATTTGTCAGGTGATAGGACTTTCACAGTTACTGCATCTAGGCTATGGAATAATCTCCCCTTGACCATTAGACAGTCAGCATCCATAAAGACCTTTTAAAAAAGGTGTGAAATCATATTTATTTTAAATCCGCTATCAAACTTTGTAACGGGTACATTCATTACATAAAACCACCTGGTAGTTCCCACATGGACAACTGAAGAGTTTTCTGATTTGTGTTTATAAACAAATTATAATGTGTTCTATAATTTAAATATTTTGTAAACGCTCCGAGCCTTATGGGAAGGGCGTACTAAATGCTTATTGTATTGTATTGTATCGTATTGTAAGGAGGTCGATTTCTTGTGCCGTCCATCCACATAGATCGTGTAGTCTTGACGTGTGGTGAGCCATCTTCTCATTGAAGGGACACAAATTCAGTCAAGTCGGTGTTGCTGTTCAAATGTTTGAGCGAGTTTCATCAAGTGTTCCACTCATTGTATAAAAAAATGAATTAGATAACAAGAAGCTAAGACTTTCAGCTACAAGAGCATTATGTTCAAAATTAAAAATTACCGATTTTTAGCGGAGCCAAACACAGTTTCTTGAAATCCATTCTAGCTATCATAACTCTTCCTCTGAAGAAGCTATTGAAATTTCTGAACTGCCAACAGGTCAGGGATCATTTTAGCTACCTTATATGGTAATATCATTTTCTACAAGGAGTTTTTTCAAAGTGATGCAGCTCAACCAAGTGTCAAAATCAGTGTTTACGTTGCGTGTGCTGCACTGTGCGGCAGGCGTAGGAAGCATGCACAGTGATATGCCTAAAATTAGGAATAGGCTGGTCTTATATCGCTTTGCTTACATCAGTTAAGTCAAGTGAAATATCGCTCTCGAATAAAGGTTTGCGAATGTAAAGCACGGCCGCGGTAACGATGGCCAACTTAGCAGACATGCCTCATCACCAGATTAGACGTACCTCTACGGGAGACTACATTGAAGATAATGCATCAGAAATGGTAAATCCACTTGCTTGAATGGTATCGTTCTGGAGGAAACGTTCCGCTACCTCGGAAGCGAAGTACCGGGTGACGAGAGGTGACGGGTGTGAGCTTATCACTGGACATGCTGGTAGAAGCTGGGAGATGACCTGAACCTATAGTGAGGAAGGGAGAAGGGGTATTAATGAAGAGCTAAATCCACACTTTGCTACTGGTATAGTGTGGAGTACCTGCGTTTTTCAGTAATATGATTACAACTTTATGTGATGACTATAGGATTTTTGGTTGTGAACGCATTATCACTTTGATATTACAAATTTTCTTTAAAGTGAACTCCCTACATTCATTCCGACCCCCTCATTTTCCTATTCTATCTAGCAGCTTTATGCCGCACTTGCCATCAATATATTTTGCTCCGATAATAATCCAGTCTCAGATCAACATGATCAGAGTCAAATCAAATATTGTCCCCTTCGGCTTTCAAAAACACTGTAATTTCCTGTAAATTAACTTGCTTCACCGTAACCAAAAATCCAAAATGATAAACATATAGATGAGTAAGATTACTGATTTCAAAGATCCTTTCCACTTATTTATTCGTAATCAATCTGAGATTTGATTTTATCCATTAAATAATAGTATTATTACAAAATACTTAGTCGTTAATGGTTATGTCCTTCCTAAACATATAAATGACACAATAAATCAAATCAAATCAAATCAAATCAATTTATTGAATTAAAATCCACAATTTGGGATTATCATCGACATACAAATACAGAGGAAGATTCAAAATAGGTTATAGATGATCAAAACGAAACTTCAAAAATAACAAAGCAAAACAAAGACAAAACACAAAGTAACAAATGAAGAGGAAAGTACAATGTTATAACTAGGAAAATGCAATATACATGTGGGCCTCCTGCCAAACTCTTCCTACTTTTACAGATGATTTACCCCTTTTGAGCCTGCATGTAGTATTCCTTATTCTTTCACTGTACATTATGACTGATGGAGTTGACACAGATCTTGCTTATGTCATAGTCCCTACTTTGTATTATATATGTAAACTGTTTTAGTTCGCCCATATCTTTAAATGAAGGTACTATGGTATATTATGTTATGAAATAGTTTTTCTCTTTGTTCTTTGTATGAATACATGAAAAAATTGTGAAACAATGCTATTATAGGGACAAATGTATCTGAGAAAAAGAGAAGAAGAAAAAAAGTGGAAAAGAAGAAAAAGAAATAGAAAGGATGAAGAAGATAAAGACGACCAAGAAGAGAAGACGAAAGAACTGTTGCAACCCAACCTGATCTATCTACCTGGTTGGGCGGGAGACCGATTTCTTCACGTGTCTCTCTAAAACCCGTGGATTGGAATCAATGTCCATATCATCTATCTTACCTCCACTCCAGGAAATGCGACGAAGCCAGCCTGACTCCTCAAGTGCTCTGCTCTATAAATAGGTTATATTTTGAAAAATAGATGAATATATTGTTTTCATTGCTATTATTGCCCTATCATTTGCATCCTAATCATTTTGTCATTATTATGAATATAACAGTATCGGGACGACTATATCATATGAACTATCCCCCTAGACAATTACTGCCGGACAACTATACCCCAGGCAACTCAATTAGTGACATGACATTTACTCTTGCGACATTTGCTCCTCCATATCTCGAAAGGTCAAAGATTAAAGTCAAGGTCATGATTTGGTTTTTTGTTCAGGACTAGGTGAAGATTAGGATTAGGGTTAGGTTTAGGTTTAGGTTTTAGGATTAACATGGCAAAGTTTGACCGGAGCAATTGTCACGGGAGCAAATGTCATGGAACCAACCCAATTACCCATCGGAAAACTATCAGAGGGTAAATAACTTAGGGGATAGTAAGTCAGAGGGTAGTTGTTCTAGGTAGTAGTTGGTAGATGTAATAAAAACTGAATTGGAGGTATAGTAAAAGTATATACGTGGTAATGAAGCCTTTGTAATAATAATAACAATAATAATGATAATAATAATAATAATAATAATTATTATCTTTCCAGCTCTCAGAAGGCGTCGTGGAATTTGTAGATTAAGGCATTTGTCACAATATTATGCTAGCATGGATTTGAAGAGTTAAGTTGTAAGCTTGATCTCGATTAGTAAAATGCAATATGGAATTTTAATTGCAATTCAATCATAAACATTACGCAAAAAAGAAAAAAAAATTGTAAACATTGCATTGTAAATCATTTGAACATGAAACGACGCTTATACTAGCCCGTATTTCTTCAAGTAGAAAGCTTTCAATAAGAAAGGATGAACGTAATTTTTTATTGGTGTTATTGCTTTAATTGATTTCATCTTCCAAATCACGTTTCGAGCCACATCGTCTCTTTTACAGCATCACCCGGTTGTGTCCCTTCATAGAAATTTTCGCGTAAAAGGGGTAATTTTGGAGGATGTTCGCAAACTTGATCGCGGATTTTAGAAAAGGGCTTTGTTTTCCAGAGAGCAAGAAATTTCACGAAAAACAGACTCCTGTATTTAAAAAAAAAAGAACCTGCGACTAGAATGACATAAACCCAATCCCGCGAAATAGGGTACATTTTTTGATTGTGTACTCGATTAGCCTCAAATATATACGGTTATCTTTAGAGCTCAATTTGTACCTGTTTTCCGCAAAAAGGGTCATATTTTGTGGAAAATTTTCTTGTCATTGGGGCAGGGGCCTGGGAGCCGGGGGTGCAATTTTTTGAGGGGGTGTATACCCCCTAAGGCTGAGGATGCTGGGAGTGCTGTAGCTAACAGTAGTTAAAAAGAGACCCTAAAATGCTGAGGACCTTTTTGGGGGTTTTTTTTTTTGGCTTGTCAGAGATTTTTGGACTTAAAAAGAGACACTAAAATGCTGAGGACCTTTTTTTTTTTTTTTTGCTTGTCAGAGACTGAGGACTTAAAAAGAGACATTAAAATGCTGAGAACCTTTTTTTTTTGCTCATAGCACCCCAGTAAATCGTTCCCAGGCCCGTGCATTGGGGGTCACTTTCGACTCCACTAACGATATTTGTGTGTTACACCTTTTGATATAAAGTGACACCACAGGAAATGAACATCAAGCTAGCCTGATTATAATAACAGTTGGAAAAATTGTTGCAGTCAAGTCCGAGACCGAGACCAAGACCACCTATTCCGAGACAGAGACCCTAAGGAAAATGAAACCCAACAAACTTTATCTGATAGCTTTATTAAAAAGTGTGAGCCAGTTAAAAATATCTTGAAATTACTCCTATAGCAAATAAAACTTAGCAGTGTTTTTTAGTCGGGTCTCGAGAAGTCTCGAGTGGTTTTCTCGAGACCTTGAGGTTCGAGACCGAGACACTGAAGTCCAAAAAAGAGACCTTGAGCCAAAATGCTTGTTCCCTCACAAGAATTAGAAACTCGAAAGGTGATATTCGGTAAAAGGCGTCAGCCCCCTTGTGAACATATTATATGCCCGTACGCCTGGGACTGTGGGAAACGAAATAGGATGGGAAGTTGGCTCAGTCGGTACGCGTCTGTCTGTCGAACCAAAGATCGTTGGTTCAAATCCAACCCGGGCGGATGACTGAAGCCTGCGTTGTGTGATAACGTGCCCCTCCATTGTTTTATAGACGCAGGCTATGTTACAGTGGAAAACACTCCGTCCCTCGGATAGGACGTTAACTGGAGGCCCCGTGTATAGGAAAGTCACCACCTTTGCACGTTAAGAACTGCACTATTCGAATAAGATAGGGGGAAACCCCAGTGTAGTGGTACACCTGCACATCCCAATCAGTTATATCGGGAGGAGAGACGTAAGTGTTACAGTGATTCAGTTCGCTTTTCCCCTCCCAGGCACTGGTGACGCCAAATACTTAATAATAATAATAATAATAATAATACTTACGAAGATATGAATCCACCACTCCGCTTCCGGTTGATGGACAGGTTAAATATATTTCAAAAAATTCGTTTGATATAAATGCATAGTGGACATGGGTGGTGCGGGGTTATGTATTATATAGCAGGACTCATGTTTTATAATATTACCCTGCTCTACATCATGAAAAAAGAATTCAAATGTTGTCATACGGTGTTTAAAATTAACATGATTAAAGCAACGATATATTTTCAGTATAATGACTATTTCGACAGTAATTCCTCAATATTACAAGGGCCTAATGCAATAAAGGACAAGGCCCTTTTCAATCAACTTAAGCCATTACAAAGCGTAATCAAAAAGGAAAAGGAAAATATAGAGGATTTTTTTAAATTATTATTCAAACGATTTTAAAATAATACACATATTGCGATTGAGATTAATGTCATGTTTATGAAACTATTTTTCTCTTTTTCATTTGCACAATAGAGTAAATACTACACCCATCATACGGGTATAAACAGATTCATAGTCAACAAAACGAAAGCTTTCGGTCAACGCCAGACGATAGTCAACCATATTTCACAGGTTGCATGATGTTGAAACATGCTTGGTGATGACTAAAGGTATAATATTGGTGAGAATGAATGTAGGATGATAAAACCTCTTAATAACTAATAAAATTAATGCAAAAAAAATCAGGAGGGCAAAGCAAAATCATGTTAAACATTATAGAGCATTGACGACCTTCCTTATACAAGTCGCTACAATGTAAAAAAATTGCAGTTTTTTCACGGGAAATTCCTGGCAGTCAGGATGCCGGGAATGCCCGTTTTTCCACAGTACATAGACCGCGATTTAAATATGAGAAAATCTTTTTTTAACTGTGTTTTATGTTGGGCGATTATAAATATTATGCTGATTTCCGGTAAACCAACAAACTTACTGTTGTTTTACAGGAAAAAGACTGTAAAATTGAAATAACGGCAATAACTTGTAATTTCAAGGGCGAAAAAAATGTAGTTTTACAGTTATTTTTTACAGTGTATAGCACAATAAGTGTTACATGGGTTTATCAGAACATCAACATGGTCCTTTATTTCTTAATATGTACAAAGTTATTTTTAAAAATCGCCATTGAGTTATTGAGCCATCGACGCAATCGAAGAGATACATACATTCCAATAATAATATTCCACAATACAATTGAAATGTATAGCTCTAACTGACACATTTCAATGCATTATGAATCCAAGGACGATGAGTAATACTGCGAGTATGCAAAGACAAACAGCGACGGATATGGTCAGCCATTATTGTAAAAATACTTGGAATTCAATACATTTTATGACCACCAATACCTAACGGTGACTACCTAACCGCAACGATAGCGGTGTGACGGTGTACTCCTTGGTGTAATAAGGGGATATCCCCTTTTAATGTGCTAATGTACTGCATAATAGTCATGTACTTTAACAAAAAAACGTTCTAGATAACCTGAAAGCTTTCCCGAGGCTTGCCCGATATATAACAACCAATGCATCCAAGGTGGTTTACGTTAGATATACATCACATAACTTTTATGATTATACAAACACACACTGAATTTGATATAATAATCCTAGAGACATTTTCACTACTATGAGTGTCACTTATATTAATGTTGTCAAAATTTCAACAGTTGATTAATTTTAAAATTATTTTTTCCTTAAAAGTAGGCATGGGGGTATAGTTGTACAGACCACCCCCTACCACAAAAATGGAGGGGGTGTAATATATCCTCATTCCCCGGGATTTACGCGCGTACATTAAGTATACTCCCACCCACCTTACTGCCCTCTTTATCCTCCTTCAAGACACCCAAGAACTGAATCCCAACAAAATTATACCATACACTCAAAACATATTTCACTTCTCATGAGAAGAAGCTTTACGATACAAAAAAACATTACAATCGTATTCATTAATGGAAACTTTATATTATTGAAATGGGATAGGGGTGGGCGGCAGTAAAAATGCAATGCTTATTAAAGCACCACGGCTATATATGGCTAATTGGCTATGTGTGATTATGGTGTGATGCTCTTTCTTCTGTGGATGCTGTTGTCATGGTTTCCATGCATAATGGGCAGACATCATTGCCATGACGACTTATCTTATTTCTCATGACTTATTGTCTTATCAATTTATTATCTTTCATATTTTAATGACGTCAGCAAGGGGAAGGATTAATAAGAATAAATATTCCCTTGTTTTATACCAGTTTAATAGCATGCACACAAACCGTCATTATTCTCCATCATACATCTCCGAATAGATTATATATACATGTAGTTTTTCCATCCTTGCAATGAAAGATACAATTAGTTGTATAATTGAATGAATCAATGAAAAGAAAATCAACCCTTCATAAAATATAAAAGTAATTCTAAAAAGGTAAATAAATGAATTGAAGTGGACAAATTGATATAGGATTATGTGTGGGATCTAATATAAGGAGTCTCAAATTAGATTTAATAATCTCCTGAATATTAAGTATTCTTTTACCATTTCAAAACCGTTCAACTGACAATAATAGATAGGCACACAGGATGTAGATTAGGTTTCCAATGTTGCTATCTTTCATACTTTGAGGACACCTTAAAAACTTTGAAACCTTGAAATGCATGGTCTAAATGAGTTTTCATTTTCTTCAAAAATTTAAGGCTTTCAAATTACATATATTTGCATCATGACTTGATGAGAAGTTTGCATTAACAAGGGTATATCACTTGTGATGGTTTTCTCAATTTTGAGGATGGCTGACACTACCATTGACAAGGGAACTGCATTAACTGCCTGGGGCATTTACATGTTAACCCCTGTTACCCCTACATCCCCCATCATTTTGCATTCTTGAAATGAACAGCTATCAACTGCTTATGTCACATATGAGTAGCTAGTGATCATAATCAGCCATCAAATATTGAAAATCTTTCATCGTTCATAAGTGCGTCTAAACCACTGGAAACAGGCCTATATTCGGAATGTTTTACAATATGGGCAATTTCAACAGGGGCTGTCGTTTCTTGCCTGAATATTTCTGAAATTCTGCGAGTTTGCGAAGCGACGACGAAAAAAAATGACACAGTTCTTTATGGTAACAACCACTGGAGTTCCATTAGCATGGTGTTATATCTTTATTTTATTTTGAACTATAATTCATAAGATAAAGAGATAATATGAGGTGACGGTTGCCCAAATATGTAAAATTCTAAGGCGGCTGCAGCCCCCCCCCCACCCCCCATAGCCCCTGCCTCGAGCTCGTTTGGAAAAGTCATGCATCGTCCGCTGAGGTATCACTAAAAGGAAAGATCATATAACGAATTTACAGGTATCAAAATAACATAAACAGAACCTATACAACACAATTGAGAGTATAATATAGAGAATAATATCACTCGTTGTTATCACTTGGCAAAAACGTATAGTATAAGAAAGGCCTGACAAAATCAAGAGCGCACATCACGCGCGCCGTGGCATTCACGATTGCATCATCCATGCAAAAACAAAGTAGTTCTGGTAAACACATTTTCAAAGGTATGAAAGTCTACACCTGTAATAGAACTGAGCATGAATATATTTTTAAAAGTCGGAAAATATTTTGCAATTTCAAGCATGGAATGTATCTTGGAGGGTGCCTCAGTCATTTCCCTGCCTTGAGCATTTTGCTTGGATTTTGCAATATTGTTGCAGTACCATTACATTTTTAATGTGAAATATCAATATCTTATAAAAGAATTACTGTTTTCTCTGTCCATAATTCTATGCACTGCCCCCCCCCCTCTCTCTCTCTCTCTCTCTTTCCACATGTACATGACATTTGTATTCATGTATGTCTCTCTCTCTCTCTCTCTCTCTCTCTCTCCTGCTCTCTCCTTCCCCCCCCCCCCCCCCTTCCCTCTCCCTCTCTCAGGCTCTTCTCTTATCATCTCCACGGAATGACCATTAATTCATAAACCGCCATTCAATCCATTACCACATCACAAACAGACAGCTTCTGGTTGTCACATTGAATGCCTGTCTCTGTGGTGATACATGGAATGGTGACAGGAGTAACATGCTTTCAGTTTCACCGACCATCACAATATTAATTGCAGCATTCCTGTAAATAGCAATGACGTACAAATGCGATCGGCAAGAATTCTGCTTATGCCGCCGAAGCCCGTACGTCACACGGCAGCGGCAATCAGTAGAGTGAACGAAGAATGAGGGGGCGTGATGTTGTCTGTCCTATTACCTAAATAAACTATATGGTTGCGAAATATAGAATGTCATATCCTGCCTTGTCTTTATTCAGGCGAATAGGCCTAAGATGTCAGATTAGATGTCAATGTATGTTTTCATGTGGGGTGTGAGTGTTAGGGGGACAAACAGATACTGCTTTACCAAAGTTCGAATCCCGATACAGTGCATAGCTGCACAGAATATACGACATCCACAGAGATCGCGAATTTCGTTGCCAACAATAAATAGGCTTATATAATATAAACATTTTGATTATCTACATTAAATAACACCACCACATCCATACTCCAAAGTCCACATCCATAATGCAAAGAAGTGGAAATCCACCTTTTCATATGGGAGTCATAATTGGGCCTGGGGATCACTTCCTTTGGAGTTGAAAACTCCAAATCATAGTGGAATGCACTCCAAAGTGGTGATTATACCGGAACTTCATATTCTTGGCTAATTTTATCTTACAGCGATGTGGCCATGCAATATTAGTTTGTTAGTATATAGCATATAGTGGATATATATTGGTCATATTAGGGCATGATAATTTTTTTTTTTTTTGCGATTTGGTGAAGGTGAGATGCAGGCTGCGGCATCACTTAATTACTACCTCAATTGTATCCTAAAAATAACCATAGCAATATCATATTCGTGTTTTTGTGGACATTATGTAAGATAGAGGAGCCAAGGGACATGCATAATCAAACAAATTTCGATGTTGGAAGCCAGAAAAGGTTGTCATTCCCTACAAAATGCAGCATTGCCAAATTTACAATTAATATCTTCCCAAAGGTGTTCTGTTAAAAAGCTTTTATAACTAAACTTAACACATTCATTATGAGCTAAAATGTGTTGCAGGCTAAAGTCTGTAAAATTCATTTCCGCTGAAAAGATTTTTTAAAGTAATTTCATGGGAATGTCAATAATCTCCGCAGAAAAGTCTATTTGGTTAAAGTCATGATACAAGGAATATTGTTAGTTGGTTGACCCCCAAATAACGAACATGATAGTACATGTTTGTTCTCTTGTGACTCTTCTATTATGAGTGTGTGCTGAGCTGGCGGAAGTTACATTTCACCATTCTACAATGATACCCCAGCTCAGCACACACATAATAATAATTGCATGCTTTCATATACCTCCTCATTGCCTTTGCTTTCCTGCTGATGCTACAGCATGTCTGACATAGCAACTCCTATGTTGTTATTATGTTGTATTGTAACAGGTGTCAGTTTTGACAAAGTTAAATACCAATTTCACTTGCAAAATCGCTATTAGCTCACATGATGATTGATAGATGATGTCACAGGGGGCAAATGGTCTAGAGGATTACTTTGAAGTGGGTGGGGCTTAGCAGATTGTAGAAAATTATTTCCAAAAATATTCAAAAATCTATGAAACATATTTAGAAGTTTAAATATCAAAATATGAGATGTATGTAGGACTGCACACCAACAGGTATCCACTTGCATTTTGATGACAGGGGCCCTTTAAAACAGTTGCATATATACGATCCTATATATTCACGTTGATGATGATTACTTTGATACCAGGAGGTAAGGTATTCAACAATTTATAGGAATCCAGCCTCCGCCCCACCCCCACCAGGCTCTCCCCCACCCTATTTCACTATCCTGTCTGAAACATAACAGAGCATAAGGAGGCGTTAATGTCCGGGCATAATATTTTTGCGCAAAAGGAGGAAATTTCCAATTACATAATGTGAAGAGTTTGACTCACAAAAACGAAAAAAAAAACATAAATCGGTCAATAATGATGATAATGATTGGCAAATTCTATCAAAGTTTACTAAAAAGAGACACTGCGGCAGCTAAATGACATCCAGATTGTTGGATATAAAGGTTGATAGACGCAGCAGGCACCCGACAATGTCATGAATATGACATTTCCTAATATCAAAACCGGGCAAAGTAGACTTGATACACCCTCGATTTCAAATAATTTTTGGGGTTCTTGTCTTTAGGCAATGATAAAAATGATGATTGTATAATTTATACTCCACTGAGCTCCACAATCTAATATGAATGAAAGGAAAAATGACACTCCATGCACAAGAAAAACAATCAATTATATTATTATATAAACAGAAGGACACTTCAAACATACCTTGATATTACAATCATATTACAGTATAAGAGATCATGGATTACAATAAGTATTTATCTTTAAAACCAAGAGCTCCCTGCCAATCCCCTTTCCCAAAATGTATACCGTTGTTGTTGTTGGTATAATGGAAGTTCACTCCCTTCTCTCTCCATATTTACCCCATACCCTATTCTCCTCTTTACATCCTCCTATCTCTCTTTCTCTCTCTCTCTCTCTCTCTCTCTCTCTCTCTGCCTGTATGTCTCCCTCTCTCTCTCTCTCTCTCTCTCTCCATTTGACCCCTATACCCTATTCCCCTCTTTACATCCTCCTATCTCTATCTCTCTCTTCCTGTATGTCTCTCTTCCTGTATGTCTCCCCCCTCTCTCTCTCTTTCTCACACACACACACTCTCTCTCTCTCTGTCTGCCTGTATGCCTCTCTCTCTCTCTCTCTCTCTCCATATTTACCCCTATTCCCTATTCCCCTCTTTACATCTTCCTATCTCTTTCTCTCTCTCTCTGTCTGCCTGTATGTCTCCCCCCCCCCCCCTTCTCTCTCTCTCTCCATATTTACCCCTATACCCTATTTCCCTCTTTACATCCTCCTATATATATATATCTCTCTCTTCCTGTATGTCTCCCCCCCCCCCCCCTCTCTCTCTCTTTCTCACACACACTCTCGCTCTCTCTCTCTGCCGAAATGTGTCTTTTCCACTTTCCCTCACCTTATCTTCAAATCATCTTTCATATATCAGAGAAGAACGGTTTCCTTCTCCAACAATCGAGAATACAATCACACATTATTGTTTTGCTAGTTCAATAATCGTGCTGAAGTTATACAACCTAAAAAACTGAACAAGAAGGACATTTGCACATGACTAATCGTAAGGTTGTTTTAGAAAATCCGGAATATATATACAGTTTGATTCATGAAAAAAAAATCTATTTCTCTCGTGAGTTCAGTGAACCTATGCTAAATATGGCATTATAAAACTGCGTGATAGAGCACAAAACGATCAATAACATCTACTTCCAATGCTGTTGATGGACAAAAACAAAAAACACTTCTGCTGAAACAGAAACTGAAAGAAAATATGACGACAGTATTATATAAATCATTATTCAATTAAACAATGTCACGAAATAAATGGAAATTGTGTTGTTCATGGCTATAACATATTTTGTTTTGTACGCCTATACAGTGCGTATCACAAAAAATATACCCAAATTTGGTAGCTTCTGATTAAAAAGTTATATCCTCTATGAGCGTGAGATTTATTTCATAGTAAAGAGCAACTTATATTCTGTGTAATGATACATAATTCATAAACTTGCTGCCATGGATGACTGAGCAGCAGGCTTTTCAAAAAGTATTTTCAAAATACTCTTGTATACGAAGTTGGGCTGAAACAACGAATGCGGGTCAAACCAATAATGCATTAGTTCCTTCAGTTCGAAAAAAAATGCTGAGTTATTTTCAATTGATTTTGTGCATTTGAATATAAAAAGTGTTAAAGTCAACTCAAAATCAAGAAAGGGCTTAGTACATGTACAAGCTAAATTTATGATACTTATTTGCCATGATAACACAATCTTGGCTACATCCGCATCCCTTTTTTAAAGTAAGCATTTTTACTGAGTCATTCAAAATGGAAAACGTTTATTTGGGAAGCTATCTTTTTTCTTGAAAGTCTATACTATCAATTTCCTCGGTAATTCTCAACCCAAGTATCCTTCTGTTTCTTCTTTTTAGTCTTTAAGGTCAGTAAAGTAAAGACTTTGAGTTCATGTGCTATTCGCGAAAAAACACCGTGTGCACCTTATGAAGGTGAAATGGTGCACTGGACATGAGCAGAGAGTTTTTAGTTATCACAAGACAAGAAGTTAAAAGGCAGTTAAAATAAATTAAAGAATATCATATGGATTGAAACAAGGTCATTTGAAAGCTTATCACTGAATCACTTTAAACAATAAAGCATTGAAGCACAATGGAGTATTCAAGTTTTAAAATGATTTTAGGCTAAGTAACACATTCATATGGCTTGTCCCATATTCGTTGCATCAGCCCAAACTTGGAACAAGGAGATTTTGACAACAATTTTTAAAAACCCTGGTGCTCAGTCATCCATGACAGAAATGAATGAGGTACCACTGGACAGACAACAAGTTATTCTTCACCATGAAATAAATTTCAAAGTCACATTGGTATAACAGTTTAATTAGAAGCTATCAAAGCTGGGTATACTTTTTTGGCACGCATAGTAGAGAATGAGAGATAGACGGGCACTACAAGACCAGTTCGAACTGGTTGAGTTTGGTTCACCCACGCAAGACCGAAGACAGAAATAGGGCGAGTAATTAAAAGGTGATCAGTGGAGTGGCCTCTAGTTGTGTGTGTGTGGGGGAGAGAGAGAGAGAGAGAGTGAGTGAGAGAGAGAGAAAGAAAGAGAGAGGGAGGGGGCTTATTATAGGAAAATAAATCACCAGTACAGTCTTTTGAATAAAACACCTACCTCCATTTTGACGACATCGCCCGATTGTTTTATTATCTTCATGACTCCAATGTTATTATTGTTAGTATCAGCTTTTATTTTCATTCTATATTAATCTGCCATTCCTATACAAGGAACAGACATGATATAAGTCTACAGAGTGTCCCAAAAAGCGATACGCTTTTAAAATGGCCCCAAATAAAAATGTTATCGATTTTTTGAAAAAAATGTATATATATGGATAAGCTGAAAGTCTCTTCGATCATATGACACAAAAAAGTCCAAAAATATTTCATGCTTGTGTGATCACTGCCCACTTTTGTACAGGACGTGAAAATTAGGTTGCGCGGGAATTCACTATCCATTTTGGTTGAGATGAGAAGTTCTCCAGCTTAGAAATTGCTTATGGTATGATGAGTTTAACACTGATTCAATCAATATGCAGTATCTTTGTTGTTTGGAAGAACATTTGCTATTAATGTCACAGATTATGCTTCAGGCATCATTGGGTACAAATGTGTATTAATTAGCAAACTTTCTTTATGACAAATGAGTTTTGGAAATGGTAGAGTCGGGGGGCAAGGAAAGATGGGATGAATGATTTGGAATGGAGCAAAATGTCTACCTATGGACTTATGACAATGACCTCCCGGAATTATGACACGTCAGATACACACATTCACTACACAAACCCATATCCATCATGATTTTTCATAAACTCATCAGACAATCAGCAGTTTTATAAAACTAGATTACTATTCACTTCACCCAAAGTGGATAGCCAATTCATGCGCAACCTAATTTCCAGGTCCTTTACAAAAGTGGGCAGTGCTTACTCAAGACACTTTCTGGTGTCATAATCGACTTTCAGCTCTCCATATATATAGAAATTTTCCTAAAATTCGATAAAAAATCTTATTTGGGGGCCATTTTGAAAGTATATCGCTTTGGGGGGACGCTCGGTATTTGGGAATTGAGGAAGGATAGCATAGCTAAAATAATTAGTTTGATTTTCCTTGTAATGTATATAACATGTGGCAGCCTAAATCAAATGAATGACGATGTTTATTGGTCACTCTATTGTTTTACGAAATAAGATCTAAATAGCTGCGTCAGTGACAAGTTTTCATTGCATGTCATTATAAACTTCTACTAGCAGCTACATCAAGACACAATTACCATGTTAACCATAAGCATGATAAGAGCACTAGCCTCCTCAGTCCTCAACCAAAAAAACCCCAAACATTACACTTAAAGAGGGGGCATCTTGACAGACTAATCACAGAGATATTTTTACAGAGTGCATGGTTAACTGATTATTAAAAATGAGCCTGTGATAGAAATATAATTACATATATTAATTTATTACCTGGCAGTGCTGGAGAAAATAAAGAAGAAAGACTTTCACGGCGAATAGAGAAGAAAGGGAAAGTGCGAAGGTATCGTGACAAATATACCATATGATCCCCCCCCCCCTCACTTGATGGCCTTGTTTTCTTGTATTTCATCCACCTGCTATATGACCGGTGCCAGTGCACTCCCACCCTCCCATGGAATGTCTTTTATGATAAAGCCATATACGGTATGCATTAAACTTGAAAGTATGAACATGAATATGCGGGAATGACTTCACTGCCTTGTACTATGAAATAATAATATTATGTCATGCCCAGAAATGTTGGCATAGGGAGAATCTCCAAATATTATGCATAAGATGAGTCCGGTTGTGAAATAGGGGGAGGGGTCAATAATAGACCATCATAATATTGTCTTTCCTGACGTGAAATTGTCAGCTTCCTGGTGTAATCGTCTCAGAGGACAAGGGGAAGAAAGAAATATGACACCCTCCAACCTTCTCTCTCTCTCTCTTCCATTACTCTCCTTATCCATTTTCCAAACAAACTTTTATTCTATGAATAATTAAAATTTCGTTCAAGTGCCATTATGTAAAAAGAACATTAAATTTTAATTGACCAAACCTGTGGACCAAACTAATTTTTGCAGTACTAGACAAACGTCCCAGCGGCCTGTCACAGCTCCGACCTACTTCATGCAAGCACGTTGACAAGGTTATTTTTGTATTTAATGACGGTACTACCGAGAAGGTTGACCGGGTGCGTTTAGCTCATCAAGATTTAATATATCTTGATTGAATGAAAGAGACGAACATCACGACTTGACATTTCAACTGTAATTGCATCGACATTGTATTTGACGAAGTGGTGCGATTTGACATTCAAAGGTTTACGGACTGACCATGGTGACATATTGATTGCCATACTTCTCAACGCAGTTAAAAAGACCCATGAAAATGGAGAGCTATACGAAGATGGAGATAATGGAAGATAGATATTACAGGGGACGAAAAAGAAGATATGAAGTTGGGGAGGGAAGAGAAAACAAATATAGTAGAAATTTATATAATCGCAAAAAGAGGGAATCGAACCCGGACATGATGACATTATGAGCGGTATATGACAAAGTAAAAGACAGGGGGACAAAAAAGGAGAGATTAGCAAGGGAGAGAGAGAGGGGATATGATGGAAATGATGAGAGGAAAGTCCTATAAAACCTGAGAGGAAACGAAGTAGCATAACAGAGAGATAAATTGTGATTTCAAAAAATAGAAAGAGAGAGATGAAGACATGCAGAGTGACAGAATGTTGAGCTGGTGAGGGACAGAATGGAATATTGCAATGCATGCAGTTGTTACTGAACATCTAAAAGTTATTTAAAAACATACAAATAAGTTGTCTGTATCAAGGAACGTGAAAAGAGATCAAATATTATTAATGGAATACTTAAAGCATAGATGTTATGAAAGTTGGTGAAAAGGGAAAAGGGAATGGACGAAACTGACTGTAATGACAGGATATATGAAAACTTTGAACAGGTCAAGCAGTGACCATGTCGACATAATTTTTAATGACCACATAGTTTCTTATCTATTAGTGGGGTCATCCCAGTAGACCAACAGCCCACGAGACCGACAGCCCACTAGACCAACAGCTCATGAGACCGACAATGCCGGTCTCGTGGGTCTTGTGACAACTTTTATGAGGGTTCACAAGACTGAAAGCCCACGAGACTAAAATCCATAAGACCGATAAAACAAGGAAATACATAGGATACGGTCTCGTGGACTGCCGGTCTTGTCGTCAGGCCCATTGTCGGTATAGTGGGCTGTCGGTCTGGTGAACCCTCATAAAAGTTGTCAAATGGTCCACGAGACCGATACATTGTCGGGCTAGTGGGCTGTCGGTCTCGTGGGTTGTAGCCCTCCAAGTGGGGCAACTTTTTAGAAAGTTTATATTCTGCCCTTTCATATGACACCTCTGGAAAATGAGCCAGGGATGACAAAAACTCTGTTGTTGGAAATTGATGCTTGCATTTCCAAAGCAACTTGGAGGGGGCCCGCTCGCTAGTCATAAGGTCCGCCATTCATAAGGACCGCTATCCATAACGCGTGACTAAATGAATAGCAGTTTTGTATGAATAGCGGTCCTTCTAAATAGCGAGCAAACCATAGACAAATTACCTCGCTATTCATAAGGACCACTCTTCATAACTATTCATAACGCGTGTTAAAATGAATAGCAGTTTTCTATGAATGGCGGTCCTGATGAATAGCGAGCGGGCCCCCTCCAAGTTGCTTTGGAAATGCAAGCATCAACTTCCAACAACAGAGTTTTTGTCATCCCTGGCTCATTTTCCCCGATTGAGGTGTCATATGAAAGGGCAGAATATAAACTTTCTAAAAACGTGATTAAGTCTTTGAAATTCAGATATCGTTGACCAAACGTCTTTTTGGTAGCCCTACTTCATATCGTCTTTATTCATTCATGCGTGAAGTATGTATCATATGAGTGGCATCATGAAAGAACAGGATCCAAGCTTTACAAATATGCGACTTTTATTAATCATAATTGTGTTAAAGATATGATTAAACATCGATAAATCTTCTGGGATGCACTGTATAATTATGCACGATGATACTTAATTACAGTTGTGTTGTTCGTCATTGTACATGCAACCCGTGAGACATCGAAAGGAGGTTACACAGTAATGTCAGATACTAATGTATAATACCTCTATTTAGGGGTTTTGCGCGGTGAAGAATACAGTTTTGATGTTATTTTTGGCAATTTTATATCACATAAACTTAATTATACTTGAACAACTGAAAGTATTTTAAAAAACATTAACTATTGCACGGGACATGCTCTTATTATCCAGTGTTTAGTACTTTGATGCATGTATTGGGAAGTGTTGATACTTGATGCGTTCTTTTCCTTTACACTTTCAACATCTAAATCACTTAGAACATTATTATCCTGTTTAGTTGTCTAAATTTTTTATGACATAATGACAACAATGGCATATTTATTCGAATTGGTCAGCCTGCATGGTTTCCCCTTTTTCATACTTGAATTTTACAATAACGTCTTAGCATGCGTCAGAGTGTCCATTATTTGAATGTGAATACATTCTATATACAATTAACGTTTGGAGACTTGTTGCATGATTTGAAAAATGTCATACCTGTCATGCATTGTTTCCCTTTTTTCGTACTTGTATTTTACAATAACTTCCTAGCATGTATCAGAGTGTCCATTATTTAAATGTGAATACATGTTGCTGGTTAATTTGGGCGTCACTCGACTTTATCGGGCGATGCCCTTCTATGCCCTTCTATATCCAATTAACGTTTGGAGACTTGTTGCATGATTTGTAAAAAATGTTATACCTGTCATGCATGCTTTTAATCTCTAAGAACTACATCTGTACTACGCGACATGTTTGTATTGCTTGCATGCCTTTATCTTTTAACTAGCTTAATAACATTCATGAATTTTTATTGTTTGCCTCTCTTTTTCATAATTACGGGCATTCATTGTCTGGTTAATTTGGGTGAATACAGTCCAATAGGGGTGTCGCTTGACTTGCTTGGGCAACCTCCTTTTATTTCTACTATTGATGCATTATCTGATTGAAGTGTTTCTCCTTGTTCGTAATCGTCTCGTATACTTTCAACATTGATAAACTATTGTTGAATTGTATGAATGACCTCGCTTTATCAGGTAACACACAGTGGCGCTGGAGCGTTCTCGCCGGACAGAACTTTGGGTGTGCGAGCTATCTGTGCATTAAGAATGGTTCGATCCCCAGGCCTTTGTCTGCGCGGGGCGTTCCGGCGCCGCTGGTAACATAATTATATAACTCTCACTAACGATGCGACGCTCATTTGTATTCCACACATTTTCTCTCCTTTGACCCCAAAATGCCTCAAAATTTTTTTAACATGGTCTTTAATAGGAACCGGCTGGTATGGACATTGCTCGACTTTGGTCGAACATACCCCACTTACGTAACATGGCTCGCATACATTTACTCTATTGTTTGACTTGAATGTATGCAAATTTTTTTTTTTTTTTTTTTTTTTTCGGTGCTTTTACTTGCATGGTTTCTCCTTTCACACTTGAACATACCGCTTTCTTTACTACATGCATTGACTGATTTGATTGAGGTTATGCTTTTACAGCGAACGCTTGATGCCGACTTGTAGGGGTGTTCGATTTTGTTTAGACCATTGTCAGCTTGACCCAGTTAAGCCGTTTATCTTTTTTGTTAAGATATTTACATATGTATGTTTTGTTTGCATGCCTCGTACATGTACTTTGATTCCATGCTTCCAACTATTTGATGTTTATATGTACAGCATTAATGTAACATGTATTCAAATCATTGTTGTATTGATTGCATAGGTCGTATTATTTATCCTTTCTCTTTATCCTTTTCTCTTCTTCCTTTTCTCTTCTTCCTTTTTCCCTCTTCACAATCAAAGTTCACAATGACGACCCAACCACCTTTGAAAATATATTGCTTATTTCCACCCTCTTCTTATTCAATACCTGTTCGTGTAAATTATTCTGCTAATTGCACAACTGATTCATATTTCTAAATAACTGTTAACACTCGGTGGGTTTTTGTGAATTTTGTACTGATCGCATGCTTTATGATGCTTCAATGCCTTATTTCTATTTGTAAAATAATTGTGAATCTTGTACTGATTGCATGCTTTATGATGCTTCAATGCCTTATTTCTATTTGTAAAATAATTTAAACAGAAAGGAAGAGACTCCTGATGATCGATACGTTCCAACTTTAATTTGCCCATTTAATTTCGTTATACACTTGTTTTGATGTGACTATTTTGTATTTTCCTTTTGGCTTTGGATTGGTGATGCGCCTCCGTGGCCTTGGTGCTGTTGCTTTCACATAATAATAGAGGCCGCCATAGCATTGGGATCGTCGGGTGTTTTGTTGGTTTTGGGGTTGGAGGGCGAGGGCGAGTACAGGATGGTCACATTTAACAATGATCTTGTTTATTTACAAGTTTAATTTGTCTTGGATACAAAATTATTGGCATACTTTGATATTTGTTTAAAAGAGTATAATTATTCTCAAATTTCAGTCATTATTGCAAATTGTTTATATTATGGAGTATCTTTTTTATATAATGTGCATTTCTCATGATACTAATAGTATTTTCTGACGGGCATCTCACCGTGGGAGTACCGATTACCAATGTTTTATTGTTTTCGCTGTTTGATGCGTTCTTTCGCTCTGCCTACGAAGATTGCCTTTAAATCCTTCCTCCTTTTGTTTTTATACTTTATTTCCTTGTTAATGTTTTATGTGTTCTTATTTCCATGTATCACCCTTGGTTATGTGATTCCACGCAGGATTGTTTTTGTTAACTACCCGCCTTTTTCTATATTCTCTAAGCCGAAAACTCGAGTTAATTTTGAGAAACCTAAAGTATATCTATGGCCTCCTTAACTGATATGCCTTTTTATTCTTTAAGTAATGATGACCTCTCCATTAACTTTCACACACACAATGATTTGGATGACAACCCTCTAGTTGATCTGTCGTACAACCAGTTCGTAGCTAATAATATTAATGCGTCCCCGGATTTACTTGATCTTCATCCTGATCATGATTTAATTCACAACCCTTCATCAGAATATATTACTGAACTTCAATTTAAAAGCCTTATCAAACAGTTTTCTAAAGACGATTTTTCTCTGCTGCATTTTAATATAAGAAGTATAAGTAAACATTTTGAAGAGTTTCAACTATTATTAGATAATTCTTCCAATCACTCGTTTTCTATTATCGGACTTACGGAAACTTGGTTATCAAATGAATCTAAAATCCCATTTGCTTTAGATCAGTATGATCTTGTTGTCAATAATAGAAAAGATAGACATGGTGGAGGTGTTGCGTTATATATTTCACACAATTACGAATATAAACTTCATGATGAAATCAATAACATGAATGAATCTGTAGAATCACTTTTTGTTGAAATCAATGTCACAAATTCCAAAAATATAATTGTAGGCGTTATATACAGGCCACCGAATTCCAATCAAAATGATTTCTTATCATCCATTTCTGACTTACTCAGAAACCCAGCATTTGTGAACAAACATATTTTTATAATGGGAGACTTTAATATTGATATATCAAAGCACGATAGCAACAATACTGCTCATGAATTTCTCGAAACATTTTTGACTTCCTCATTCTTGCCATTGATTTCAAAACCCACTCGCACATCAAATCATTCTGCCACTCTCATAGACAACATATTTTGTAATGTTATACCGACTCCTGATTCTAAAATAATTTTATCTGATTTAACAGATCATTTTCCAATTATGTCATATTTTACTCTTAAGCACACTTTCACCAACCCTCATAAACCGTGTAGACGAAGACCCACTCATGAGAATCTTGCAAGTCTTGGTGTTTCTTTAGAGTCTGCGGACTGGTCGCCCGTCTACAACAACAATGATGTAAATGAATGTTTCAATAGCTTTTTGCAAATATTCCATAGTGAACTAGATAATCACATCCCTAAAGTAAAAGACAAGCAAACCAGCTATAAAAAATCACCGAGACTTCCTTGGATCTCGAAAGCAATTTTGCGTTCTATTAACAGAAAAAATAACTTGTATTATAACTCAAAAATTAAAGGTACTCTAAAAGCTAAGACTAAATACACCAAATATAAAAATATTTTAACTAAAACAATACGATTGGCAAAGAAAATATACTTTAGTAATCAATTAAGTCTGTATAAACATGATATTCAAAATACCTGGAAAGTTCTTAAGCAAGCAATGAACTTATCCAATAATAAGTCTGATATTACTAAAATCAGGTCTGGCGGTAATGTTATTGAAGACCCAGTAAATATAGCCAATATCTTCAACAATTATTTTTCATCTATAGGAGTTAACCTAGCAAAAGATATTCCTCCGTCAGCTAAGCATTTTTCTGAATATCTTGGTAACCCAAATCCAAATACAGTATTTTTCACTCCAGTAGTGAAAGAGGATATCATTGATATAGTATCTAATTTGAACAATAGAAAATGTCCTGGTTATGATGATGTTAATAACTTTATCTTAAAAGGTGTAATATCTTCAATTGTCGATCCCTTGACACATATTTTTAACTTGTCGTTAAGTTGTGGTCAAGTTCCAGATAACATGAAAATTGCAAAGGTGGTTCCATTGTATAAAAAAGGTGACAAGTTAAATGTAAGCAATTACCGTCCAATTTCTTTATTATCTTCTTTATCAAAAATTTTATAAAAAGTTGTTTACCGCAGAACAATTGATTTTTTAAAATCACACCAAATTTTTTCCAACTCTCAGTTTGGATTTAGAGAAAAACATAATACTGAACATGCATTACTGAATTTTGTTGATAAAGTGGCGCATGCTTTAGACCATTCTTCCCATCTAGTTGGCATCTTTCTGGACTTCTCCAAGGCCTTCGACACCATTAACCACGATATCTTATTACATAAACTTAAACATTATGGGGTGCGCGGGAAGGCCTTGGAGTGGTTCAGAAGCTACTTGTCTAATAGACAACAATATGTATTTTTAAATGACCTAACTTCGAACATGCAAAATATTAATTGCGGAGTTCCACAAGGCAGTTTGTTGGGCCCTTTGTTATTCATCATTTATATAAACGACTTCTGTAAATCATCTGATGTCCTCTCGTTCATACTTTTTGCAGACGATTCTAATATATTTTATTCCCACCATAATCCTTATACTTTAGTTAATATCGTTAATAACGAGCTTTTAAAAGTTACACAATGGATTAGATCTAATAAATTGTCTCTTAACCTTCTCAAAACGAAATATATGTTATTTAGTAATTCCATTAATGCACTTCCCTCAAATATTATATTGGATGATACTAATTTAGAAAATGTACCATTCATTAAATTCCTTGGTGTAACTGTTGACAACAAGCTTTCTTGGAAACACCATATAAATAGCATTTGTAAAACCATTTCACGAAATATTGGCATTATTAACAAATTAAAATATCACTTCCCGACGTCTTCTCTATTAATGCTTTACACCTCTTTGATTTTACCTTACCTGAATTATGGGATACTTGCCTGGGGCAACTCCCACCAAACCTTTTTAAACAGATTGTTGTTATTACAAAAAAAGTCTCTTCGTATAATTAACAACTTTGCTGTACGTTCTCATACAGACCCTTTATTCTTTGAGAACAAATTGTTGAAAGTTGTTGACCTTTATTTTTTTCACTTAGGGCAATTTATGTACAAATTTGAGAATAATACACTTCCTGGTGTATTTGATACTATGTTTCCTCTCAATCGATCAATTCATAATTACCCAACAAGACAGTCTAATGAATTCCACTTACCACGTTTTAGAACACTTTTCGCTAAGAATACTTTTTTGTATGACGGTCCTAGATTTTGGAACTCTCTCAGCAATGAAATTAAAAATAGTCCGTCTCTAGATACTTTTAAAAGAAAATTAAAAACATTTCTACTTAAAAATTATAGAGGTCTTCACAGCTAATCTCGCTCACTCAACCGGCTTTACGATCTGTGTTACCTTCTCTTTTCGGCAGTGTTTCGTCCTGTTTTCTAATTTTGTCGATTTTTCATATTTTTTATTGACTTCGTGGCAGTTCCTTCCTTTCAGCATCTTTTTTGTCTCCTTTTGTCCATGTTCTGTTTTTTTGTCCCTGGTCTGTCTCTGTCTTGCTTTTGCGTTTGTTCCTTGTTATTGTTCCTTATCTCTTTTGTAATCTTCGTAGGCAAATTACAAGTTTTTCCTTTTTTCCCGTGGGGGGGGGGGTGTCGGGTGGGGAGGGGGGTTCGCAATATACAAGCCTTGCTTTTTAGCGAATCCCCCTATTTCCACAGGTAGTTTCAGTCACTATTTACCTTTCGTACTTACTATTGAAAATCTATTTTTGTTCACTCTATTTACATATACTTGTATTATATTTAATATTGAATGTAAACCATGTCACGACTTTTATTGTCTGTTGGAAATGAATAAACACGAATTTGAATTTGAAATTTGAATTTGAACTATGAAAGTAAGCCTATATACTGTACTAATGTAACTATAAAGGGGTTTAGAGGGACTATCTTCATGTTTCGATCTGTTCTTTTTCCTTTTTTATTATTCTTTTTGAATTTCCTGTCAGTTTCAGCCACAAGAGGTTAAAGGGGTGGACCTGGAAATTAGTATTGAAAAGAAGCAGAATATCGGGGAAGGATAGTGGAAATTTGAGAAAACTAAAAAAAAAAAAAAAAGAATATAGAAAGTTAAGGATTTTTAAAAGCTGAGATCACTAATAATAATGGAATCTCATTTTGGCAATGCGATCATTACACAATAAAAACGCTGTTATTTAAAACTTATACAACCTGCATAAACAAATAAATGTTGACAATATGAACTGAACAACCCGTTGTATAGTTCATAAGTAAACTGTTTGCATTTTTAAAGTGATTTCTCTGTGTATGTGGGATGTCATTATTATTATGGAAATCGAAAACCCTTTTCATGTACAAAAATATCCCCAAATACCCCTTTGTCCATTTTAATGACAGAACAGACTTTTTGTCCATGATTTATTATTGGTAACAGAGTTATGAAAAGGGATACTTTGAGTAAAGTAAAACAAATCGTAAAGTTCTCTATAGTCAGGTTAAATAAACAATGACCAACAAACAAACCAACCGTAATTTAGTGATTTAAGCCCATTTTCCATGAAAGGGTTGATTCTCGTTTAATTTTAACACTCCCAAACCCTTTTACATGTTTTACTTACTCTATTTCATAATTATAAAGTCATTATGAGTAGGCGTACTTTCAGGGAATTGTAGTTTGTTTGAAAAGATTTTATTTTCTGCATTTCAGTCAATTCTCAAATTACAATAATAAAAATAACAAATCAATTGCCATATAAACAAATTAAATTTACACCTTGTTGATTCAAATAATTGGTGTAACACTGTCAGTAAATTGTATATATAATTTACAGATGTACATGATAAATGTAGGCTAATTTATGCGATATAAGTTACAATTGTTATGTGAGGTATTACAAAATAATATGCAGAATCAAAGAATCATACAAAGAAATAATACGTGAATGATACATGATTTATATGACCCGAGATACACATTATGTACAATTGTATATTGGAGTCTAATATTGAAGCAGAAGGCCGCCGTTATAAGCAGAGCTTGAATAAGACGGTCGGCCAAAATAAATATCTAAAAGTACTTAAGAAATGTATGATGAGCCATATGGAAGTACAGTAAAGTCCAGTTTTATGTTAATGATTTTAAAGTCATAAATAGAAAAAAAAATATTTAAGGGGCTAGAAGTGTCGTGGTGCTTACCGTCATAACGATGGATAAACCATGGTTTTACAATGGACCAATAACCATATATGGTTTGCAATTAAAGCAAAAAAAAAGTTTTAAAAGTTTTAAAAGTTTATAAAATTTAAAAAGTTCTAAGTGAAGAAATACACTGTCAGTTGTTTAAGTATAATTAAGTTGGTATTTACATGGAATTTACGTGATATTTAATTGAAAAATAACAATGAAATAGATTATAAATTAAATAGATTTAATCATATTTCATGTTTATTCCTAGAACGTCGGCCAATTCAAGGTAGTCTTCGTGGTTGTCAAATGCTTCAGCCAACCTAATTCTATCCGTATTCGAGATATTCGTGTACTCTCCTCGAGCCTCCACCATATTCGTGTATACATGAATATTGTATACAGGCCCCTGGGATCCGGGGGTGCTGGGAGTGGTGCAGCACCCCCAGAATTTTTTGAGTGCACATCACCCCCTAGAAGGCAGAGGATGCGGGGGTGCTGTAGTCAGCAAAATGCTTATGACTTTTTTTTTGCTTGCTTGTCAAAGAATTTTGGAGTTAAAAAGAAACCCCAAAACGCTGAGGACATTATTTTTTTTTTTTTTGCTTGTCAGAAAATTTTGTGAATATCACAAAATCCTGGACCCCCCACTGGCTGTAGCACTCCCAGTTTTCTATATGGGACACTTGCCCTTGCACTTAAAGCAACTTCATCGTTTGACCCGGGCGCCATTCAAACATAAGCAACTGCATACCAAAAAAAAAAAAAAAAAAAAAAAATCTGCTCACAGCACACCCAATAACCAATTCGTTCCCAGGGGCCTGATTTTACTATGTATATGAAAGTGGTGTTATACGAGCTGTTGCTTCGATGACGGTTTGTCAGAGGAATGAGAAAGATCAGTTTAAGGCAAATGTCCCATTTCAAGGTACATAAAAATGTGCATAATGTATTCAAACAAATGCAGATTACAAAGAACATAAGCAGTAACGAAAAGCACTGCCCAAATGCTGAAAATGCTTGCCTATTCGTGAATTTGAATTCCCTATAACGTTCATCAGGGCAGTGCAGGTGCGAATTTGAATGCATTTTACGTGCATTTTTTATTTGAACGCGCTTTTTACACGTTCATGTGAGAAAATTATGAAATCGCATGCTAATGAAATTAAATTGAATGAACTAGTTAGCTGTTGAATGCTGGTCTCGGTGATCATTCAAATTCGCTCGAAATTGAATGATCGCATTGTTAAATCGGATGCGATTTTGATGAAATTGGGCGGGAAAACCTATGATAAGGCCTAGTCAATATACGTATTTGGCCATTCATTTTCGGAATTTATTTTTCATTTTGCTATCGATTTTGTCAAAGACTGAAAGAGTTCAAAGAGTTATTCAAGATCGTCACCCGCTCGTTGTAAGGTCTTTTCTATGTGATGAATTTGAATGACAATTTCTTGAAATCGACTTCCCAAAGATGGATTTGATGATAAAATTTTGCAGCGGATTGCCAGGTCGCACGAATTCGAATGAAATCTGACGAAAATGAATGGAGATATGTTGAAGTTGATTGACCATTGAAACTGTTGAATGACATTTTTAATTATTAAACTATCATTGATATCAGCCTATATAGGACGAAATTGAAGTGCATTTTGATCTTTGAGAAGTGTTAAATTTGACAGGAAATCCTGACAATACAAGGAGATAGATTGCTTAAAACACCATACAAAGAAAACGTGGGAAGATAAGCAGTGATAAGCATGAGAAGACTCAAATGAAATCTGTGGTAATGGAATATAAGAGTGAAATATAGAAACCATACTCAGGCCCGTAACTAGGATTTTATGCGGGACGGGTTCAACATTGGAAAAAGTGGACCTTTCTGAGGGAGCGAAGCGACCGAGTAGGGGTGTCGGGTCTGCGGGTGTGTACCTCCAAGGGTATGGGCATGAACGTAGTCAGAATTATTTGACAGGAGTTGGGTCAAATGTTAAGCCCGAACATATACTACCACTGTGTAGGATTCCAAAAATTACTGGAAAAGAGAGAGGTCTGTGCAGTTTAAAATGGAAAATTTTCCTGCTCTCAAGTTGCATGGAGTACTCCTGGTCAGTGGCGGCACCAAGGGGGGAGGGCATGGGGGCATTTGCCCCCACCCCCCCCCCCCCCCAGTCAGAAGCTTTGCCCCCAGTTTGCCCCCCCCCCCCAATAATTTTCGGAGTGAAAAAAAATAAAAGGGTGGAAAATGAGAAAGAAGGAAACAGAAAGAAAACGGAAACTTGGAAAGCAGTGGCGGCATCAAGGTGGGGGGGGGGGTGCTCCGCCCCTGGAACTCACCCGGGGCCTCAAGGTGATTCCCTGGACCCTACCCACTCGCGCTTGATTTTGCGATGTACACGCAATTTTTTTGTCCCCCCTTGCCCCCCCCCCCCCCCAACATTTTCTTTTGCCCCCCATTTGCCCCCCCCCCCCACTTTGCTGGTGCCGCCACTGCTCCTGGCGGACCAGGTCTAGTCATTCAGGCCCTTAAATTATGGCCCTCTATTACAGCCTGTTCAACCGGAGTGCCATGAGTGTATTTTATAAAACATCGACTTCTTGGAAACTATAATCAGAAATAACAAGATGCCCCAATATAACACTTGGGGTGTTTTGGAAGCATTCGGGAGATAGTAAAGTGCGTTTTCCGCCGCTCGCTTCGCTCATTCACAAAACTCTGAAACGAGATAGTTGATCAGGCAGCGAGAATATTTCCATAGTATGTTATTGTAATATGTCCATGAATATTCAATGTTATGACAATTTTCGGCACGTCACTGCCCTATCGCCATGGCGCCCAGAAATTAGGGTTATCTTACTTTCTATATTGAAATGAGAAACAACAAGTCAAAGTGCATTTTTCTTCGCTCGCTCGCAAATCTTAGAAATGAGATGTTTCAGGCAGCGAGGTCCATGACTATCTCCATAGGATGTTATTGCAATATTCAGGCACGTCACTGCCTTATCGCCATGGCACCCGAATACTTGTTAGGTCCACTTTCTTTATTGAAATGCGCAACAGCAAAGTAAAGAGCATTTTTCCTCGCTCGCTCACCTTATAAATGCGATGTTTCATGCAGCGAGGTCCATAAATATTCAATGTTATGACAATTTTCGGCACGTCACTGCCCTATCGCCATGGCGCCCAGATATTAGGATTACCTTTCTATAAAAGAACAACATCAAAGTGCCCCCCCCCCCCCCCCCGTTTGCTTCACTTCCTAGAAACTTTATTAATATGAATGATTCCTGCATATGGCAGCTAGATGACCGAAGATATAGCTTCACATTTCACCTATTGGTGACTAATGAAATCAAATTTTGCCATTTAAAAGTACATTTTTATTTTTCTCTCACTCGCTTTGCTCGCTCGTAGTATTTGGAATCCTACACAGTGGTAGTATATGTTCGGGCTTCACATTTGACCCACCCCCTGTCAAATAATTCTGACAACGCTCATGCCCATACCCTTGTAGGGGCACACCCCCTGACCCGACTCCCCTATACTCGGTCGCTTCGCTCCCTCAGAAAGGTCCACTTTTTCCAATGTTGAACCCCCCTCCCCCCGCGAAAATCCTAGTTACGGGCCTAGGGAGCAGGGTCAGCATGGCCAAACCAATCTCCGATTCATTCAGAGTGATATAAGTTGTTGACCATTCAATAGTTATTATAAGGTTATATTAGCAATATAATAACATATTATGTCTTATGAATTATATTATGTGTTATATGACTTTACAAGGTTCATGATTCGACTTATACAGTATTGTTAATGTTAAATGTTAAGATACAATATTTTGTATGATTGAACTGAATGAATCAATAAATACTACTTAAAAAAAAAAACTCAAAGGAATTCAGAAAAAAACATGATTGTCTCTCTCACTAGCCAGACTTCCAAAACATCATAATTATTGAAACCATGACGTTATGGGGAATTTATAGAAAATAAATACATGTATATGAGATTCATTTGCGCCCGACAAGCAAACCTTTTAAACAAAATGAATGTTCCACACCAATGCGGGCTCAGTATACTTAGTATGAAAGCGAGAGAAGAACAGTCTCCAAATAATTTTTGTTTCACTATGCGGTATGATTTCAAAATATTTATGCGTTTCCCTGACGGTGAATCAAATATCTCCATGGCAGTGAAATCCCACAGAGCCACTGTAAATTGATATAGATAATATCATAATCCGTCCTTGAATCAGCTATTGTTATCCAAACGTAATATCCCACAGAGCATATCAATCAATATTGATTTACGTCTATAGCAAGTATATTAGCGCACTAAGCTGAGACAGATTCAAACGATTATTCTTTTTTGTGTTTCCACTATAATAACAATGTATTCTGAGACAAGGAACTTCGATTCGGAGCACTTCCAGAAACACCAGGGGCCCAGGGGGTGGTTATTACATTATATTATTACCCAAGCTTTTAAAATGGGATTTTCCCAATTCCGTCATCGATTACGAAATAAAAATACTCCCCCCCCCCCCCCCCCCCCCATCTTCTATGAACCATGAGACCCTAATTAGTGGCGTCACTAGACCTTGGCGTCAAGAAGGGCAAAACTAGCGAGGAAACTGCTTGGAGGGAGATTCGTATTTTTTCCTTCTCGCCAACCCTCCAAAAGTCGCTGAGTGGAGTGGGGGGGGGGGCAGTGATATTTTTTTTCTCCTTTCATTTCGACAGCCCTCAAAAAGTGGAGTGGGGGGAAGGGGGGGGGGGTTACCAGACTTTATGGGGTCCAGTTCCGGGGGGGGGCACTCACCACATTACGTGCTACGCAACCGCGTCCACAAAAAGCGTCGAAAAGGGTCTGTTTTGAGCCATGTGGCGTCGTCGAGGTTTTCTTTTTTTAAAAGGATGCTTTTCAGCTTCAATCGCCGTTTAGAGTAGCAAATAACAACTTCGGTCTTCGACATTTAGGTATAAATTACTTAGGAATAAAACCGATTGGTGATTTGGATTATTTGCATACATGTATTGTGATATCACTGAAAGTGTATTTGTTTGTACTCAAAAAGCGTTATGTTGTTTTCCTGCTTAATAGGGGTTATTCATTTTGAACGATATTAAGGGTATTGTACTTGGTACCGTAATAATTTATAGGGCACTTTGGGTATTTTTGGTGGCATGATGACCCTGTTGACACCATTTAGGGTATGTTTTTTCCTGATGTGACGCCTTATGGGTGTGAAAATTAGACTTTGTGCAATACGACATTTAGGGTACATTTTTGAAGTGTGTGGACGCGCTTGGTAGCACATTTGTCTGAGAGTGACCCCCCCCCCCCCCACACACACACACATGCACGTTTTCCTCCATATTTCTCTGACAAGCAAAAAACAAAAAACAAATGTTACCAGTTTTAAAAGAAAAGGGGGCACAATGTATACTTTCAAAATCTTTTTTCTTTTTTGGTTGTAATAAATGGAAACGTTTATCATGACGTCAATTCTTACATCAGGGCTTTTCAAAGTATCCAACATTTTGTTAATGTATCATGTTCAAGTTAAAATAAGTTAAAGTTAAAAAAAATAATAGGGCCTAGCAGGTCAATATTATATCTGAATATGGGCAATTCCACGGTTACTCACATTACATTTGAAGAGGTATTGAGTAATATCTTTAGCTCTTATTCTCTTTTTACAGGTATAAGCTAAATCAGATTTAGTTAACATAATCATGACACTGCACACATACTGGAGTACCTATATAAATAGAACCAAAACCTAAGAAGAGGAACAGTAATTACTGCGAGCCCAACAGGGACCGCGGAACCGGGGGCGGCTGTACCCCCCCCCCCCCACACTTTTTTTCAGTAAACACGTACAAACGTATGGCAGTGCAAAAATGTGGTATACAGGCCCCCCCCCCCCCCCCCCCCCCCAATTAAGCCCCTCCACTTTCCAAGACGTTCTGCGGCGCCTGACTAATGTGTCGGTTATTCTCGTTACATGATTTGGACATACATAAATTGCAAAGAGGGCTTAAATGAAAAGTGTGCTAATATGAGACTTTCTTGAAAAATGATCAAAGAACCATGTTAGAGAGACCTCTACTTGGATGACAATAAAAAAATCACTCGACCCATCATTTTCGAAGATTTCATAGGAATAATGGTTACTCAAGTTACGGTTACTCACGTTACATTTTGTCCATGAGATATCAGCAGCTTTGGTTATTACTTGCAGGTTCTTCTTTGTGTTTAAATGATCAATAAACCTTTTAAGTTTAATTTTTATAGAAATCCTGGAAAACATTGGATATTTTATACTTCCAGATAAGCAATCTAAAGATGCACAATCTCAAAGGAAACTATCACTAAAAAGTTTTTAAATAGATGATTTTTAACATTTTCTAACTTTTAATAATGTTTTCGTAAAGTACACCACTGGAGGTTTACCAATGTTTGCACAAGTTTCTGAAATTTTCTAGCACAAAATGATTCAGAGCTAAGTGAAATACCAAATTTAAATTTTAAGGTCCATGTCCACCAACCTGTGGAAATGCCCATATGACCTAGTGATTATCAATGACCTTTTAAAGGAAAAGTGGTGAGGACAGAATAGATTATCAAACACTTCTGAATTCTAATTTTCATTGTTACAACGGAAAATTAAAATGAAGTATTTCTTAATCTATTTCTAATGTCCTGCTGGCTTTTTAAATGAACAATTTTAGTCAAATACATTTTACTCAATTTCAGTTTTGAGACAGTATGGTTGGCATGGGCGCATTTGCCCCCCCCCCCCCCCCCCCAAGTGAATGGCAAAACTAACAAATTTTTTTTAAAAAGGAGAGAAAAGGAAAAGGATAAAGACAAGACAAGATAAAGACTATACTACTATACTGCTGATAAGAAACCATCTCTTTCACAACGATTCGGGAGATTCGTATTTTTTCCTTCTCGCCAACCCTCACTAGGTCGCTGAGTGGAGTGGGGGGGGGGGGGGGGGGTAGTGATATTTTTTTCTCCTTTCATTTCGACAGCCCTCAAAAAGTGGAGTGGGGGGAAGGGGGGGGGGGTTACCAGACTTTATGGGGTCCAGTTCCGGGGGGGGGGGGCACTCACCACATTACGTGCTACGCAACCGCGTCCACAAAAAGCGTCGAAAAGGGTCTGTTTTCAGCCATGTGGCGTCGTCGAGGTTTTCTTTTTTAAAAAGGATGCTTTTCAGCTTCAATCGCCGTTTAGAGTAGCAAATAACAACTTCGGTCTTCGACATTTAGGTATAAATTACTTAGGAATAAAACCGATTGGTGATTTGGATTATTTGCATACATGTATTATGATATCACTGAAAGTGTATTTGTTTGTACTCGAAAAGCGTTATGTTGTTTTCCTGCTTAATAGGGGTTATTCATTTTGAACGATATTAAGGGTATTGTACTTGGTACCGTAATAATTTATAGGCCACTTTGGGTATTTTTGGGTGGCATGATGACCCTGTTGACACCATTTAGGGTATGTTTTTTTCTGATGTGACGCCTTTTTATGGGTGTGAAAATTAGACTTTGTGCAATACGACATTTAGGGTACATTTTTGAAGTGTGTGGACGCGCTTGGGTAGCACATTTGTCTGAGAGTGACCCCCCCCCCCCCACACACACACACATGCACGTTTTCCTCCATATTTCTCTGACAAGCAAAAAACAAAAAACAAATGTTACCAGTTTTAAAAGAAAAGGGGCACAATGTATACTTTCAAAATCTTTTTTCTTTTTTGGTTGTAATAAATATAAACGTTTATCATGACGTCAATTCTTACATCAGGGCTTTTCAAAGTATCCAACATTTTGTTAATGTATCATGTTCAAGTTAAAATAAGTTAAAGTTAAAAAAAATAATAGGGCCTAGCAGGTCAATATTATATCTGAATATGGGCAATTCCACGGTTACTCACATTACATTTGAAGAGGTATTGAGTAATATCTTTAGCTCTTATTCTCTTTTTACAGGTATAAGCTAAATCAGATTTAGTTAACATAATCATGACACTGCACACATACTGGAGTACCTATATAAATAGAACCAAAACCTGAGAAGAGGAACAGTAATTACTGCTAGCCCAACAGGGACCGCGGAACCGGGGGCGGCTGTACCCCCCCCCCCCCCCACACTTTTTTTCAGTAAACACGTACAAACGTATGGCAGTGCAAAAATGTGGTATACAGGCCCCCCCCCCCCCCCCCCCCAATTAAGCCCCTCCACTTTCCAAGACGTTCTGCGGCGCCTGACTAATGTGTCGGTTACTCTCGTTACATGATTTGGACATACATAAATTGCAAAGAGGGCTTAAATGAAAAGTGTGCTAATATGAGACTTTCTTGAAAAATGATCAAAGAACCATGTTAGAGAGACCTCTACTTGGATGACAATAAAAAAATCACTCGACCCATCATTTTCGAAGATTTCATAGGAATAATGGTTACTCAAGTTACGGTTACTCACGTTACATTTTGTCCATGAGATATCAGCAGCTTTGGTTAACTTGCAGGTTCTTCTTTGTGTTTAAATGATCAATAAACCTTTTAAGTTTAATTTTTATAGAAATCCTGGAAAACATTGGATATTTTATACTTCCAGATAAGCAATCTAAAGATGCACAATCTCAAAGGAAACTATCACTAAAAAGTTTTTAAATAGATGATTTTTAACATTTTCTAACTTTTAATAATGTTTTCGTAAAGTACACCACTGGAGGTTTACCAATGTTTGCACAAGTTTCTGAAATTTTCTAGCACAAAATGATTCAGAGCTAAGTGAAATACCAAATTTAAATTTTAAGGTCCATGTCCACCAACCTGTGGAAATGCCCATATGACCTAGTGATTATCAATGACCTTTTAAAGGAAAAGTGGTGAGGACAGAATAGATTATCAAATTCTGAATTCTAATTTTCATTGTTACAACGGAAAATTAAAATGAAGTATTTGTTAATCTATTTCTAATGTCCTGCTGGCTTTTTAAATGAACAATTTTAGTCAAATACATTTTACTCAATTTCAGTTTTGAGACAGTATGGTTGGCATGGGCGCATTTGCCCCCCCCCCCCCCCAAGTGAATGGCAAAACTAACAAATTTTTTTTTAAAAAGGAGAGAAAAGGAAAAGGATAAAGACAAGACAAGATAAAGACTATACTACTATACTGCTGATAAGAAACCATCTCTTTCACAACGATTCGGGAGATTCGTATTTTTTCCTTCTCGCCAACCCTCACTAGGTCGCTGAGTGGAGTGGGGGGGGGGGGTAGTGATATTTTTTTCTCCTTTCATTTCGACAGCCCTCAAAAAGTGGAGTGGGGGAAGGGGGGGGGTTACCAGACTTTATGGGGTCCAGTTCCGGGGGGGGGGGGCACTCACCACATTACGTGCTACGCAACCGCGTCCACAAAAAGCGTCGAAAAGGGTCTGTTTTCAGCCATGTGGCGTCGTCGAGGTTTTCTTTTTTAAAAAGGATGCTTTTCAGCTTCAATCGCCGTTTAGAGTAGCAAATAACAACTTCGGTCTTCGACATTTAGGTATAAATTACTTAGGAATAAAACCGATTGGTGATTTGGATTATTTGCATACATGTATTATGATATCACTGAAAGTGTATTTGTTTGTACTCGAAAAGCGTTATGTTGTTTTCCTGCTTAATAGGGGTTATTCATTTTGAACGATATTAAGGGTATTGTACTTGGTACCGTAATAATTTATAGGCCACTTTGGGTATTTTTGGGTGGCATGATGACCCTGTTGACACCATTTAGGGTATGTTTTTTTCTGATGTGACGCCTTTTTATGGGTGTGAAAATTAGACTTTGTGCAATACGACATTTAGGGTACATTTTTGAAGTGTGTGGACGCGCTTGGGTAGCACATTTGTCTGAGAGTGACCCCCCCCCCCCCCCACACACACACACATACACGTTTTCCTCCATATTTCTCTGACAAGCAAAAAACAAAAAACAAATGTTACCAGTTTTAAAAGAAAAGGGGGCACAATGTATACTTTCAAAATCTTTTTTCTTTTTTGGTTGTAATAAATGGAAACGTTTATCATGACGTCAATTCTTACATCAGGGCTTTTCAAAGTATCCAACATTTTGTTAATGTATCATGTTCAAGTTAAAATAAGTTAAAGTTAAAAAAAATAATAGGGCCTAGCAGGTCAATATTATATCTGAATATGGGCAATTCCACGGTTACTCACATTACATTTGAAGAGGTATTGAGTAATATCTTTAGCTCTTATTCTCTTTTTACAGGTATAAGCTAAATCAGATTTAGTTAACATAATCATGACACTGCACACATACTGGAGTACCTATATAAATAGAACCAAAACCTGAGAAGAGGAACAGTAATTACTGCTAGCCCAACAGGGACCGCGGAACCGGGGGGCGGCTGTACCCCCCCCCCACACTTTTTTTCAGTAAACACGTACAAACGTATGGCAGTGCAAAAATGTGGTATACAGGCGCCCCCCGCCCGCCCCAATTAAGCCCCTCCACTTTCCAAGACGTTCTGCGGCGCCTGACTAATGTGTCGGTTACTCTCGTTACATGATTTGGACATACATAAATTGCAAAGAGGGCTTAAATGAAAAGTGTGCTAATATGAGACTTTCTTGAAAAATGATCAAAGAACCATGTTAGAGAGACCTCTACTTGGATGACAATAAAAAAATCACTCGACCCATCATTTTCGAAGATTTCATAGGAATAATGGTTACTCAAGTTACGGTTACTCACGTTACATTTTGTCCATGAGATATCAGCAGCTTTGGTTAACTTGCAGGTTCTTCTTTGTGTTTAAATGATCAATAAACCTTTTAAGTTTAATTTTTATAGAAATCCTGGAAAACATTGGATATTTTATACTTCCAGATAAGCAATCTAAAGATGCACAATCTCAAAGGAAACTATCACTAAAAAGTTTTTAAATAGATGATTTTTAACATTTTCTAACTTTTAATAATGTTTTCGTAAAGTACTCCACTGGAGGTTTACCAATGTTTGCACAAGTTTCTGAAATTTTCTAGCACAAAATGATTCAGAGCTAAGTGAAATACCAGATTTAAATTTTAAGGTCCATGTCCACCAACCTGTGTGTGTGTGTGTGTGTGTAATTGGGTTTTTACAGACGTGTATCAATCAGATATGATTATTTACGTCTGGACCGACCTTTAACGTCACCATCCGAAAGACGTGACTCAGTCTCGAACCTGGGTCCGCTGAATCAGTTTATAACTTCCACTGGTAGCTGGATTACAGGCGCACGCCACAACGCCCAGTTCACCAACCTGTGGAAATGCCCATATGACCTAGTGATTATCAATGACCTTTTAAAGGAAAAGTGGTGAGGACAGAATAGATTATCAAACACTTCTGAATTCTAATTTTCATTGTTACAACGGAAAATTAAAATGAAGTATTTGTTAATCTATTTCTAATGTCCTGCTGGCTTTTTAAATGAACAATTTTAGTCAAATACATTTTACTCAATTTCAGTTTTGAGACAGTATGGTTGGCATGGGCGCATTTGCCCCCCAACCCCCCCCAAGTGAATGGCAAAACTAACAATTTTTTTTTAAAAAGGAGAGAAAAGGAAAAGGATAAAGACAAGACAAGATAAAGACTATACTACTATACTGCTGGTAAGAAACCATCTCTTTCACAACGATTCGGGGGATTCGGTCGGTTCACTACATGTAAACACAACATTTCTCCACTGAAAATACATCAGTAATGCTCATGGTCGTCTAGAGCATTAAAAAGAGCGACTTAAATGAAAGAAAATTGGACCCCAGGAATGCTATTGATCATTAAAAACCCTTACCTGGGAGTGGGACTATCAACAAAAATGTTATGATGTCAATGTACACAGTACATGTACATTGTGTATGTAATGGCAGGATGCACACCAATCTATTTTGGCATCGTCCCAAGGTAAAAAGGAGGGATGGGCGATTCCCACCTATGCAGCCTGCTGTTACATACCTGGCCAGACAAAGGCTTCATAAATGCTTGAATAATTATCTATTTTTTTGTAAATTTCCCAGTACATTTCCATGATAAACATTCCCACCCTTCCAATATAGCCTCTGAGAAAGCGATATCTTATTTTATGTCATTCTTGATTTTCTTTCTTGATATTACCCGAGTGCTATAAATGAAGCTATAAATGAATCTATGAAGCTATGAAAGAAATTTTAAACGCAACTATTAAAAAAATATATTAATATTAATCGACCAGTGTCTATGGATACTCCTAATCAACTGGGGGACCCGGTTTGTCCAATATAGACCGAAAGGAGTTTCATATAGGCGGATCCGGGGGCGAAAACAAGAAGATGAAATACATGTACCCTCCCGTTATCAGCTAGCAGGAAAATAATATTCAAGAACCCCCTCGGCCCTCGCAACCACCCCCCCCCCCCCCTTCCCTTCCCTTCACGTGAGGGCTGCTCCTTATTATAGGGGAATTGAAGGAAACAGACATTAGCCGATAATCATGATGTAGATAAATTATTGTCAGCCTGTTAAAAATATCTTGAAATTACTCGTATTTGATTATTCAAGAAGGAGAACACTGTCTCAAAAAGTTTCAGTTTCCTTGCTATACATTATCCCATGGGGGATGCCATTTTCTGTACAAAGTAATGTTAGAGCAGTGCTATTTGTGAGATACCCATTGACCTGTACATACTAGCTACGATGACACTCATGATCACCTGTGGAATGCATGACACTGGATTTCATCATAATAGACCATTTTTGTTGTCATGTACATTCAAATGAAGGGATTTTTATCCTGCCATAACCTAATTGTGTCAAGGTATTTGGTTCAGCTGTTTCATAAGTGAGGCAGTTTCTTTTGTTAAGCATGATTTGGCATACACATGCTGTTGCTTGGTCTGACAAAGGTTTGTCAATTATTCAAAGAGTTGACAAACACCTACATACAACTGCCCCATACACACCCCATAAAACATCACCTGCGCGAGAGTTGGGTACCAAAATGGCTGCCATAGTGGATTTGGTTCTACAATAGTTGGTTCTACAATAGCACAGGACATGTACGACGATGACATCACAGTTTTTAAAAATGGCAGCCCCATGGAGAATAACTATCAAGGAATCTGCAAACTTTAGAGAGATTGTTCTCCTTTATACTGAGCAATCAAATAGGAGTATTTTCGAGATATTTTAAACTAGGAACACGCTGACAACTTTCCACATGATTATTCAGCTATTTTTTATTGAGTTTCCTATGTGCCACCAATCCTCCTCTACTTCCCCTGCATGGTTAATGGACTCTCGTACAACGGTACTGTTCTTACTTTTTACTACACGTCTTTTCTTTCTACGTGAAATACAGTGCGAGTCTAATAAAAGTACACACTTTTTAAAATTCCTATTGTTTCAAGATTGAATTTTATATGAAACAATTTGTCAAATACCAGAAAAGAATGACGTTTCACGCTTCTTTTGTATTTTACATGTACCAATTT